>OX328015.1:13550577-13678077 GCA_946811545.1 Netelia fuscicornis | reverse complement strand
TATTTGTCAAAATAGCAACTGAATTTCCGGTACAGAAATCGAAGGGTGTAATGAGAACGATGAACTTGACGCGATTGTAGTTCGGTTTAGGACACTTTCGTTCACTCAAGCTCCCGGATATGATTTTAGCTTTGAATTATAAATTTTTGAAAAATGCTCGTTCGTTCAACGATTTGGAAAGTAGTTAAATAATGTATCGTCGGGAAGAAAGGAGATACAGTTTCGTGTTCGAGTCTTCCTGACCCGTGTGGTAGTAAGAAAAGGAGTAGTTGTACGTTTAGCCACCGCGGCGCGAGTAGTCAAGATCCTCGGATGGTCAGCCGTCTGAAGTACGATCACGATTTCGAATGTATCTTCGCGAAAGAAAAGGGATCCGAGTGTTCGATCGAACGAGCTTGATGAAGAGGTAGCATACTCGACGATAAAAGACATGGAAGGTCGAGGAAATGTGTCTACAAGTCCCGTTATCGCCTGGGAGCGAGGAAACTCGTGATCGTTTTCCGGTTTTGTAAACTCGATGAAACGAGTGAAAAGTGAATTAGTGAACGTCACAACCGTGATTCACTCGGAATGTTTGGTGACTTTGGCCAATGGTGGAAAGGAAAAAAGGAAAAATAAGGCAAGAAGTGAACATGCATAAGGACGCGTCGACCGAAGAGAGCGAGCGGATCAGCAGTGAGGAAAGGGAGGTTGCTGAGGATGCGAGCACACACCGAGGGAGAGTAAAAAAAGGATGAAGAAAAGGATGGAGGAGGAGGAGAAGGAGAAAGAAGGAAGAAGATGGAGGCACGGAAGGTTTCACGGTACGAGAGCGAGATGATGACAGCGGCTCGGTCGGGTGGCAGGCCGATAAATCATGCCCTGCGGTGTGGGAACCTCTCTCTTTACTGTATCTTCTCTGAGGTCCGCTACTCTCTTTGGCATTGGTGAAAAGCCCTTCTCTCTCTCTCTCTCTCTCTCTCTTTGTTTCTTTCTCCCTCTCTCTTCTTCTCTCTGTATCTCTCTTGCTAGTAATTGAGTATATATTACTGCTATACTTTTAATATATCTATAATATGTAATTGACAGAAATTTTTCTAAATCTCGTTACTGTAATTCTGAAATTGCTTCATAGTAAGCCATAAGAAATAAGTAAATAAATCAATCTCTCTCTCTCTCTCTCCCTCTCTAGTAATTTAGTATATCTCACTATTATACTTTTAATATATCTATAATATGTAATTGACAGAAATTTTTCTAAATCTCGTTACTGTAATTCTGAAATTGCTTCATAGTAAGCCATAATAAATAAATAAATAAATCAATCTCTCTCTCTCTCTCTCCCTCTCTAGTAATTTAGTATATCTCACTATTATACTTTTAATATATCTATAATATGTAATTGACAGAAATTTTTCTAAATCTCGTTACTGTAATTCTGAAATTGCTTCATAGTAAGCCATAAGAAATAAGTAAATAAATCAATCTCTCTCTCTCTCTCCCTCTCTAGTAATTTAGTATATCTCACTATTATACTTTTAATATATCTATAATATGTAATTGACAGAAATTTTTCTAAATCACGTCACTGTAATTCTGAAATTGCCTCATAGTAAGCCATAAGAAATAGATAAATAAATCAATCTCTTTCTCTCTCCCTCTCTAGTAATTTAGTATATATTACTGCTATACTTTTAATATATCTACAATATGTAAGTGACAGAAATTTTTCTAAATCACGTGACTATAATTCTGAAATTGACTCATAGCTTGCTGAGGCATAAGAAATAAATAAATCAATCAATTTCTCTCTCTCTCTCTCTCTCTCTCTCTCTCTCTCTCTCTCTCTCTCTCTCTCTCTCTATCTCTCTCTCTCTCTGTCTCCCTAGTAATTTAGTATATCTTACTACTATACTTTAAATATATTTATAATCTGTAGGTAATTGACAGAAATTTTTCTAAATCACGTTACTGTAATTCTGAAATTGCCTCATAGTTTACTAATCCATAAGAAATAAATCAATCAATCAATCTCTCTCTGTCTTTTTAATAATTGAGTATATATTACTACTATACTTTTAATATATCTATAATCTGTAGGTAATTGACAGAAATGTTTCTAAATCACGTTATTGTAATTCTGAAATTGACTCATAGCTTGCTGCGGCATAAGAAATAAATAAATCAATCTCTCTCTCTCTCTCTCTCTCTCTCTCTCTCTCTCCCTCTCTCCCTCTCTATTTTACACCGTACGATATTGTATATTCTATTATCCTACTATATTACACATGCTGTACCATGTTACATATTACATATATAATACTAGGCTACATATACTATACTACACTATACTTACATATACATAACATATTTCATGCACTACTATATTACACTACAATGAACTACTATGAGAGCATTATCAATTCTAATAACTATATACGTATAACTAACGAAATCAATACTATACTAGTTTTTAAGAGTGCTATTGTCATTTGCATTTACTACAATTTCCACTCAAATTTGCCCCATAGCTTGCTAAGGCATAATAAATATATCACTCAGTCAGTCAGTCTCTCTATCTCTCTCTTTAACAAATATGATGAAACAGCATTTGAAGGAAATGAACAATATGTTAATAATCGATTACTAGAAATTGAAAACAAGTTTATTAACAACTATATGTACAGTATTAAACAAATAATCTGAAGCTCTGATAATAGCAAGAATAATAAGGAAGAAAATTTAAATAATACAAATGACATGTCACTCAGTTGGGAGGAATTCGAGAGAGTGGAAGAAGAAGAGTTGTTGGGACAAATAGGCTTGGAAAAATAGATACGAAAAAAAGGGATAGATAAAGGAATATTTGTACGAGAATTGAAAGAAATATTCGACGTAATAGGGAAAGAAATAATACAGGTACTTAGCTCTTCACTGAGGGAAGGAGTATGTCTAGAACTTGAGAAAACCATGGGAATCAAGAACACCATTATGCAGCATTCAGGTTTCCATAAACACCACTCTTGCGAAACAGTCATCCAGACAGTTCTGGATGAATGGAAAATAACGATTAACCAAAACAAAATGATAGAGCTATCATAAGGGTCATCGGAAACAAACTCATCAGAAAATTGAAAATCATGGTATAGGGAAGTTTGTAAAATGTTTCAAGTCATATATAAATATAAGCTATCAGCCTGTTAAAATAGGAGAAAAATTGTCGGAGGAAATATCATCAAAGTGTACTGAGTATCACAGGGATTTGTACTTGGACCAATATTATTTCTCATAAATATAAATAATATTGTGGAAGTGAATATGTAATATTTGAAACCAAATTCTTTACAAACGATACACTAAAATACGCACAAGAAGACAGTGGAGATGGAGGTTGAAATGGAAATTACAAAAAGCACTAATGTAAATATGACTGGAGATTGACTGTTGGAGAAAAAAAACAAAAATGAATACTGTCAAAACAAAATATTATATATGATTATAAGAAATGTAAGAAAAGAGCTAAACATGAAAATGCAATTGGCCCGAAAAGAGCGGATGGAATTAGGAAGAGTATCCACAATTAAATACTTGGGCATATTACTAGATGATAGGTTACTGTTTGAAAATTACTGTGATTATATACTTTGTGAAATTGAGATAAAAAATGAGTTTTTTTAAATCGTATTGGAAACGTAATATTTGCATAAACGAGATGTAATATTTATAAAACCATCGTAGCCCTGCAGTTCGAATATTGCTCAACACTATTAATAAATATGGGAAGAACTGAAGTGGATAAACTTCAAAAAGCACAGAATCGTACCATGACAGCAATATTACAGATACGTAGATACACTTGTATAGAGATATGCTCGAAGCATTATATTTTATGTCGATAAGGGAAAGATTGGAATATGATATAAGCATATTTGTATATAAAACATTGAATAATATGATGTCGAAGTACTTAAAGTAGTCGTCTCGTTACATCGTTTCCGTTAGATTTCACTGAAAATTTGCAGAAACTTTCTTTGATTGCATATGTAGATGTGTGTAAAATTTCAGGGGTCTTTATCTATTCTTAAAAATCGTCATTTTTCCCAATTTCTCATAAGAGCTTGATCACTCATATTTTTATATGACATCAAAGAAGCTTTATTTAGTTTTTATAACAAATCTTATGAAAAAAATTCATAATTTTGTTTATTATATAACAAATAAACTTTACGTAAGATGAATTTGAATTTTGAGTATGTTGTTCTTTAGTCGATTTACAACAACTTTTCTTAATGAACTTTAACACTCAGTCCACTTGGAATGTGACCCCCCCCCCCCCCCCCCCCCCCCCCCATTAACGTACATCAGCGTTCGTTTCTATCTCGAGACCATGTTGCAGAGAGATAGAGAAAAAGAGAGAGAGAGAATTCTCCACACATAGGAGAACGAGAAGAATGGAAGGTATAAGGTGACGATGGGTGAGGAGACAAGCGCCGTTTTACATTAATTAGCGACAGGTCCATGCGAAGCCAGGCGAGAATCCTCAGCGGTTATCAAGTGGCAATCTAGGGTGAGAACTTAAGTAAGTTATAAAAATTAATAAATTAACAAAAAAATTAATCAAAATCGAATTTTGAAGATGAAAACCGTCATTTTTTTGCGATTAATTATTAACGAATCGCTTCAATGACCTGAAGAGAAAATTAATGAGGCTGCGTGACGTTTCATCGGGGCTGGATCAAGAGCTGATAATACCTGTCGGTTTAGACAGTTTCGGGAAACTAGACACGCGTTTTAGACAATCGAGGAAATTAATATCAAAAAGAATCTTGATTTGGCAAAAATACTAACCAAAATTTATTTCTAATGCTCTTACACGGTTTCTATTTGTGTGAGAAATTTGTTATTCACACGCACATATAAATTAATGATATATGGAATCTCGTTGAACGCATTAGCAAGAAAATCTAATTTTCGTTCTGTTTTATGAAAACAAACTCACGACACGATTGAATAATTCGAAAGAAGCAAGATTAGTAATTGAAAATAAACATAAAAATATGTAAACTCCCGTTTATCCGAATCGCGTTTATCCGAAATTCGCTTTATACGAACAAATTTTTACGCTTTTTTTTCATTGTTCACAACTTTGAAAATATTACCGCAACAAAAGTTTCTCAAGCCAAAAAACAAAAAAACAATATAGACTTTTTTGCTAAAAAATAAATTCTAATGAAGCGTCCTAGTAGTTCAACGTCCATAAGTTAAAAGTTTTTTGGTTTTTTACTTTAAAGTTTCCTTTGAGTAATCTCTAGTTTTGTTTCATAATTTTGTAGTTAATTTTTTCATTCAAAAGAGTAGCTAATAAAATTTAAACTCCTGTTGTTTTCCTGCTGTCAGATAAGGCGGATTTTTTTCTGTAAGAATGCAAAATAAACGAGCTTTGTCATTCAGCATTTAAAAACTTTGAGTTTTGAATCATATTTTATCGCCTTTTTAACACGTCAATACAAATTTTTCAGTCAAAAACATACAGGCTTATTCACAATTGTATCAATAACATTCTACGTACGCACGTTTTACGATCATATTTCACGGTATTGACGCAATTCGGGATGTTTCACGCGGGAAAACAGGAGACTTCGGCTTATCCGAAATTTTCGTTATCCGAACCGACCGCCGCCCAATCATTTCGGATAAACGGGAGTTTACTGTAATTGTATTTCCATTTCATTGCTGATTAATTTTCTACTCGGGGGAGAAAGATTTAGAGGTTTGAGGCAAAATTGAGTGACACCCTCGAGGTTTTTGTAGGAAACGAGCATTAGTCCTTTGCAACTATATAGTTGCACCAGATTTATTCCGTACGGTGAAAAAAAGGACCACGAGGAAAGACGAAAATGGCGAAGGTGAAGAAAACGAGAAGGAAGAAGAAGAAGACGAAGAGGACGATGAAGAAGATGGAGAAGAAGACGCAAAGAGGGCGCAGCAGCAATTGGTCGGTCGTAAAAGCTTCGAAACCCGGAGGCAACTCGTATATCGAATACTTTCTCACTCTTCGCTCCGCATAAACTTCCTTCGATCTACTCTCTACTTTAACTAACTCGAGCCTCCTTTTTCAATGCATAGCTGACTTTTGGAACCGCCTTCTCCTCTCGAACTCGGTCGGATCGCTTTTGAACAATGTAGTGTCCAATAAAAATAAATTCAATTCTTTTTATTCCATAAAATTTCTAATTGTAAGAATAGAAATTCCTTTAGTTTTTATCATTTTTCATATTTGTACATTTCGATAAACATTTGTACATTCTATTTCTCGTTGCTCAAAAGTAAAGAAGTCACAGTGGAAAAAAACGTGCGAGACTGCGGCCCCAATTTCATTTTTATCGTGTTGCATTTTTTTTGAATATGGGGTGAGTTTGGGGGTGTGGAATGAGGAGGCGGTACGGCGTTTTTGGGTTTGACCATGAATTTTAGGAGTTACGAGAATCGTTTCGTTACGCTAGCCAGCTTCGCAAAGGGGTCTTTCCCTCTCAATCCCTTTATCTTTCTTTTCTTCTCATTCGCTTCAATATCTCTCTTTCTCTCTCTTGGTCCATCTCACTCTTTTGCTCCAATCTCTCTTTTCGTGGCTGTTTTCTACGCTTCCATCGTCGCCGTCGTCGTCGTCGGACTTACGATATATACGTAGACTTGGTAAGAAACATCGAGAACGGCGTAGACGACGGGGCGCGCTTTACGAGTGTGTTCGCAAATAGTATTTATAACGAAAAGCAAGAGAGAACGTCGGGTACGAATCTCTCTCTCTCTCTCTCTTTCTCGCGAGACTTCTCTGACTCATATAACGTCTGGGCACGTAGACCGCCGGGTTCACGAATAAATACCTATATGTATACTTGTAACCATAATAGTATGTATATTATAAATGTTCCAAGAGGCAGAGAGAGAGAGCGAGGAAGTCCATGGTTGACACGTGGATTTTCGTCTCTCGGTCTTTCTCTCTTTTTCTTTGTTCTAATTATTCCAATCGTTGACCACAACGTGATTAAAACAAATTCTAACATTATTTCTCGAAATTCTAAAATTTCTAAAAATTCTAATATTGTTTATTCAACGTTAGAAATGGTGGTTTTCATGGGGATGATTTTAAATAAAATAAATGTTGCATTAATCAATATTTTTTCAATGACAATAAAATTTACGATTGGCTCAGAATTTTCCACCCTGCGATCTAGCTCGACTGTGATTTTCCTTCTTCAGTCATTTTACCGTTCGAATTTCTAAACTTCTAAAAATTCTAATATTGTTTATTCAATTTCAGAAATGTTGGTTTTCATGGGAATCATTTGAAATAAAATAAATGTTGCATTAATCAACATTTTTTCAATGACAATAAAGTTTACGATTGGCTCAGAATTTTCCACCCTGCGATCTAGCTCGACTGTGATTTTCCTTCTCCAGTCATTTTAGCGTTCGAATTTCTAAACTTCTAAAAATTCTAATATTGTTTATTCAATTTCAGAAATGTTGGTTTTCATGGGAATCATTTGAAATAAAATAAATTTTGCATTAATCAACATTTTTTCAATGACAATAAAGTTTACGATTGGCTCAGAATTTTCCATCCTGCGATCTGGCTCGACTGTGATTTTTCTTCTCCAGTCATTTTACCGTTCGAATTTCTAAACTTCTAAAAATTCTAATATTGTTTAATCAACCTCAGAAATGTTGGTTTTCATGGGAATCATTTGAAATAAAATAAATGTTGCATTAATCAATATTTTTTCAATGACAATAAAATTTACGATTGGCTCAGAATTTTCCACCCTGCAACCTGGCTCGACTGTGATTCTTCTTCTCCAGTCACTTTATCCATCGAATTTCCGGTAAACTGTCATATAACCGAAAATGACCCAATCCTCTTTTTTTCATGTTGTGCTTTTTATTTTTAAACCTTTTGCACTTTCGATTATATACGTATACCTACATTCTTCTCTCTCGCACCCTCGTGTATTCCCTTTTGCGGCTACTGAAGACCTATGTAAGCATTTTGATATTGACCTCATGATTTCTCTCTCTGTCTCCTTCCTCCTCACTTCTCCCCCTCTTTCTTCTCCTCTTGGTCAAGTCCCCTTTCAAAAGCGACGCCTTCCAAGTGTTGTACGACGATCAAGGGCGATGCGCGTGGGTCAACCACGCGCCCCCTCGTTCCCATACCATAACGCCACGATGTGCCAAATCTCTCAGCTCTCTCTCGTTCCCCACGATCTCTCTTTCTCTGAACGAAAAAAATGTCCACTCTATTCCTCTTTCTCTCTCTCTCTCTCTCTCTCTGTTTGTTTTCTGGGCGGTCTGACTATACCGCATTACCTTTACTCGGGGCTCTTTCTACTCGGATGTCATGCTTCCCTAGGTCGGTTTGGCCACTGTTTGCAATGAGCGAGGGAGAGACGAAGAGAGAAAGAGCGAATAAGCCAGAGAGATTGGGAACGACCGCCGCCCTCGTCGAGCATACGCGACTTTTCGTGGCAACCCGAGATCTTTATTTCTCGCGTTCTTACACGTGTGTTCATTATAACCAAGCGTTAACTCTTCGACACCGCCGCCACCGCCACTGCGGTGTTGTAATTCGATGAAGAAAGATTTTGGGTCAATGTACCAGCGGGGGAGAAAGAGGAGACGGAAAAACATTAATTTGCGAAACGCCTCAAGTAGTTTAAACGATATTTCGTTATTTTTATTTTTATATTTCATTTAAGTTAATCAATAATTAAGAATTTATTGCATTACAAAGTCACATTTCCTGTCAATAATCTCTGTCATATCCGGAAAAAAAATGTTGCAAAAACATTTTTCGTCGATTAATAATACAACTGTAATAACGATAAGTAGGTAAATAACGATATCTCTCAATGCCATCGTTAAAATCCATTTCCTCCGATTACAATCTTCCTAATCCGATTATTTTGTTGTTATCAAATTTTCAAATTCTGGATATTTTTCTTGTCAATTTTTGTCCACGTGTCGTAAATGCAAATGAATTTTTAGTTTTTTTTTCGCGATCCGTATTACCCACCCTTATCACGAATGCCCGGTAGAGAGGCAAGAGTCCCGTGTGTTCACCCAGGACGAAGTAAAAGAGAAAGAGAGAGAGAGAGAAAGAGAAAGAGAGAGAGAGAGAGAGAGGATGGTTCGACGCGCGGCGTTTCGACCGGTGTATTACTTATTTATTAGGAACCGTATAGCCGGGTGGTCCGGCGACATGATGGAATCGATTACGCGCGCGAGGCGATTCGCGGAACTGACCACATTCAGTCCGCGGTTCGCGAACCCCCCGCCCTTTTTCGAATTATGCTTTCCTCTCCTCGGAAGATTCGATTATCCCTGCTTCCCTGCGCTCCTTGCAGCATCTCAACCCCCTCCTGATCTCCCCCCCCCCTTGCTCAACGCTCTCGCTCCCCTTCTCTCTCTCTCACTGTTTCGCAACTCGAACTCCCCCGTCATGGGAACAACGCTCATCTTCTTCGGGTCCTAACTTTTTCTTCTTCTTCTCCTTCTTCTTCATCTTCTTCATCTTGTTCTTCTTCTTCTTCTTCATTTTCCTCTTCTTCTTCTTCATCGTCTTTTCCTTCTTCTTCTTTTTCTTCTTCTTCTTCTCCTTCCCCTTCTTCTTCTTCTTCTTCTTCTTCTTCTTCTTCTTCTTCTTCTTCTTCTTCGTCCTCTTCTTCTTCGTCTTCTTCTTCTTCTTTCCTCGTCGGGCTTATTATGTAATCAGAATAACAATAATTGCTCGAAACGACATCAATCGAGAAGAGACAGCCGAGCCTCCGGCTATACAGCGATAGCTACTTGATAGTCCGGCTACTTTCGTCCCTCTCTCTTTCGCTCTCTCTCTCGCTCTCTCTCGTTGGCTTTTAACGTGGCCAACGTCTCGAACAAATCCACCTCAATCCCTTAGAGTCTTCGGTAGAACGAGGAAGGACGGCAAAAGGCATCGAAACTTTATGAGAATTGTCTCGATCGCTGAATTCCCGATAATTATCGAGCAACTTGACGATAACTCGTCGATGAAAAAGTGGCTATATATATATATGAGGCATTCACTGTAATGTCAGTAACCTTTTTTTCCTTCCAAACTTGTCGAATATTTCGAAGTCTTTACCAGCTTGATACAATTAAATTGTTTTTGTTTTTGAAATTGATTTATCGTAAATTTATTTGAAAGAGCGAGAGTCACGAGTAACGCGAAGTATGTAGAAGAACGAGCCGAGAAGTTGCAGGAAAAAAGTGGCCGAATTCGCGAAGAAGACCTCGTACATGGGGATGAAACTCTCCCCAATACCTAATAATTTTACAGTTTCATTTTGCAATTATTTCATCATCGTCGTTGATAATAAAGTTTCTTTCTCTCTCACTCTTTCTTCCCCTTAGTACATTGTTGATGACATTGAATTTGAGTTTCGCCCTTTCGAAAAGAAATTATGCCTCGTTCTCGTACATTGTATACGGTTGAAAAAAAAAACGAAAGAGAGAAAAAGAAAATAGCCAATCAAATTTATCGTACATACATAGTAAACTTGGAACGAGCCAAAATATTCGCAATTTCATTGCCCAATGATCGCTGCGTTGTTAATTTGGTGGGCAGCCTTCAATTTCCTTTTTTTGAATCTTTTTAAATTTCTTTTCGATCTTCCTCCCTTTACTACGGTTATCGTTCTTAATGATGGGTTACCAACGAGAGATATACTCGATTATCGCGCTATTAAACGCTATAATAATGCCGGGGTAATGTAACGGCAAACAAATTTCGCGGCCGGGACGAAGATGGAAAAAAATAAATTCTTGCAAATTGTTTTCGCCCTTTGGAGAATATCAAAAATGAAAAATAAACGAAACAAAAAAGCACACGCACACTAGTATGTACGTGTATGTATGTAAATATGTTAGAGAGAATTCGATTTTTCGAGTCCTCGGGGCTAAGCA
This sequence comes from Netelia fuscicornis, assembly GCA_946811545.1. NCBI lineage: Eukaryota > Metazoa > Arthropoda > Insecta > Hymenoptera > Ichneumonidae > Netelia > Netelia fuscicornis. Next base: position 13,667,118 of record OX328015.1, on the reverse strand, counting down.
AGATATCCCCATGGAGAATGAAAAAAAGTGTGTGTGTGTGTGTGTGTGTGTGAGAAAAACATTGGCGTATCTAGGATTATTTGTCAGGGTGAGCCTGGGTCTTTATTAAAAACAAAAAATTGAACCGTATGCATTACATTGAAAAAACAACAGTTTGTAATAGTTAATCATGTTTATTCATTTATAAATGTAGTTTTAACAAATTAGTAATAAAAGTAATGTAGTAGTAATACTACAACAATATTTTTAACAAAATTAGTAATAAATTAACACAATTAGTCAATAAACGCAATATAGTAGTAGTAGTGCAACAGTAGTATTAAACAAAAAATCAACAGTTCGGTAATCACGTTTATTGATTTATAAAGTAGTATTAACTCATTAGGCCAAATTTAATTTACGTTTCTTTTCTGCAAAAACATTAAAAACTTTTTCTGGCGTAACGTATTTCTTAACGTATTTATTTTCTATACGAAGAAGAGTAGTACTTGAGAATCTCTCTTCTCCCATAGTTGATCTTAGCCACGTTTTAATTCTGCGCATTGCTGAAAAGCTCCGCTCGCATCCAGCCGAACTGACCGGGATCACACTTGCAGCTTGAATTAATTTAAAGAGATTTGGGGAAAAATCTGGTTTAGCGTGTTCCCTGAGGACTTCAATTGTGATATTCTTTTCTTTTATAGCGTTTTTTATAATTAAGCATTGTGCTTCTAGAAGATTTCTGTTAATTTGACTAATTTCTTCATAGTTATCGATAAAAGCCTTTAAATTTTCGATTTCTATGCTCAAAAACGCATCGATTGATTGAGTCAAAAGTACACTTTCAAATCTGCTTTTCATGTTAACTATTATAGCATCGACAGCTGGATAATAGATGTTAACTTTCCAATATTCACTGGCGAGGGTATCAGATGGTAAATCGACGCAATTTTTTTTGCCAAGTGTGGATTCTATCTAAAAGTCGTTGTCTCGGCTACTTCCGCCAACCCGGTTGTATTTGCGTTTGCTTACTTTCTAGGGTTCCAGAGAAATTTCATATTTTTCAGCGAACTCTTCAATTTCCTTCCAACGTGTATCAAAATTATTACGGTTTTGTTCAAAAGTAGAAATAACTCCAGTTATCATAGTTTCAGGTTGTCCGAGAGTGGCATTTTTACATTGGAAGTATTTACTTAAAATATGTATAATTAATAATGCCGAATGGAACAGGTGTAAACATACGATGAAATCCGGTTTTGATATTGCGGTTAATAAACCTACGGCTTCCACCACATGTTTATCTTTATTTTCACGAATTTCTTCCTCTAGTGCTGTTTTAAGGATTTTGTAACTATTTATGACAGCTTTAGCGTTCTCGTATCGACAGCGCCACCTCGTGGTACTTAAACTCCCAACTTCGCGACCAGTTTTTATACCAAGAGAATCTTGGATTTTCTTGAGATGCGCGTGATTGCCAGGATGTGAAAAATGGATGTAGAGTGCTTCTAGATTATTAAAAAACTTGGTTGCTGGTGACACATTAGCGCATGAGTTCACAACAACTAAATTAAGCTTATACGCCAGACAATGCAAGTAAATGGCACGGGGATACTTCTCCTTGAGAATCGCTTGCAAACCTTTGTGTTTACCGGACATTACACTTGCGCCATCATATGACTGTGCTATTATGGGCACATTATCCAAATCACATTTGTTCAAAAAATCTAAAATCATCGCAACCAAACTCTTCGCATCTCTACTAGTAGAGCAATCAATAAATCCCATGAATGACTCTTCAATTTCCAATCCTGCTACGTATCTCAAAACTATCGACATTTTTTTTCTCCATAACATCTTGCTTCATCTGCTATTTTAGAAAGCATACCAGATTGGTTAATTTTATTTACAATTCCTTCTATTGTGATCTGATTCATTATGTTGATTAAACCATTTTGTACTATATACGAGCACTGCAATAGGTTACATGGTTTTCTAAATGTCTGGAAAATGTTTCATTGTATTTAGCGAAAAGTTGAATCATTTCTAGAAAATTGTCCTTATTTTTTGATTCACCTGTTTCACGGTGACCCCTTAAAAGCAATCATTGACGTATTAGATATAGTATGATGTCTATTATTTTCAATAAATTTTCTTTATTTAGCTCAACTTTCTTTTCATGTTGGATGACGATTTGCTCATGGACGTTTGATTTTTTATGTTAATATTCCTTACTTTGGTGATGTGCAGCAGGCTGTGCGTGTTTTTGAAGAGCTTCTGAAAACTTCTTCCAGTTGTATCCGGTGCTTGTAAATGTTTCATTTTGATCGCGCATTTCCTTCTCAAATAGTTTACATACAAAGCAGTATACTTTATTGTCATTGATGCTATATTCTAACCAAGTATATTTCTCGTAATTTTGTGCGTTAAATGCTCGTAGTTTTTCTCCAAATTTTGTGCGGGAAAAGTCAATTCGAGGTTGACACGGTCCAGTCTGCATTGCACCTAAGTCATTTTCATTTATAATCTTTGCCTGCGGAATTTGTTTACTAGAACTTTCTAGTGACGAGTCAAAAGGTGTACTTGGTACTGAGACTGTCACTGGGACTGCTGCTGTGGAAGTAACTGAAGACTTGTCATTCGTGATTCTTTCAAGCTGTTGCTGTTCGTTTTGTGGAGTTTTGTTAAAGAAAGATCGGATGTCTCTAATTTTCTTCATTGTATTTTATACCTTATACCTATAAAAAAAAAAGATTTTATATAGGTAATATATGCTTCTAGGTCGTGTAGGGTATGTGACGATATAATTAATATTGAAAATGAATTAAGTGTAAACAATACTAACCTTTCAAGTCAAACGACAATCTTGTAAGTTTTTCAATACGTTATTTTTATCATTACACGTCAAGTAGATACATAGGTATTCTTTATATGAACGGTGTTAGGTATTCATCTATATGTATATTTATATTTTAATTCGTTTTCGGGAAAATTCGTTTTGTCATTTGATTGGGCCGACCGGCCGACTGCTACACTGGCTTACAGCCTCATAGCTGACCACAGCGACCAATGGACGTCTAAGCTGAGGTGGAGCGACACTAACGACAGACAAAGCGGCGACGGTGCACCAGCCAACGGCATGCACTCGCAAGTCGCTTCGCGTTGTGGCGGGAAATTCAATTGCACTCTAGCTTAGTACGTTGTGTATTCAAAAGAAATTAAACGAACAGTATTGTATAATAGTATGTGATAAAAACTCATTATGTATATAGGTTTCTCGGCTGTAGATAATTATTTGGTTTCAATTATTTTGGTGTGAAATTTCTTAGGTGACCAGCCTAGAATTTCGAATCGGTAACCAAAATTCTGGGGTGGGTACGAGACCATACTGGGTTGGGATGGCCCATCTGACCCCCTTGCTATATACGCCTATGGAGAGAAAGAGAGCGGGGGAAAGAGAGAGAGAGAGAAAAAGAGTGTATAATATCGGGCGCGCGACACTCGACTCTCGAGTTCCATGGTTCATCGGGTCATTATACTTACGCGATCTCTCTCTTTCTCTCTCTATATATACATATGGGGCAGTCCACGTCAAATTGACCACTTTTGAATTTGGACCCTTTTAATTTTACTGCAATTTTTACGGCATATTATTACACTAGAAATTTTTGAGATTTTTTGTTGGATTTGTTTACCCTAAGAAAGAAAGATTGTGAATTTTGAAAAAAAAAACACTATTTTTCGAACGCTCATAACTTTTTGAAAAATTGCTTAATCGAGAGGTTTTTTGTAATTATTCACAAGCATACTCTATGAAATATTTCAGATTTTTAAAGAAAAACATCAATTTTTTGACGATCGCCAATTTTGAATTTTGATTTTCTATTTTTTAAATCATTGACTTATTCTGACAATGAGTTTAATACCGTAAGGTTCATAGTGTGCAGATTTTTCTTTGTATTTTTTTCGTAATCTAACTTACTCCTGACGATAAAATATTTCTAAATTAGTATGAACGTTTACAAAAAAGCGTCATTTATTTCAAAATTCATGACGTTCTTTCGGTAAACAAATTTGAAGAAAAATTCACAAAAAATGTTTTTACTGGGGTAGTATAACATAAAAATTCAGTAAAATAAAAAAAAAGTCGGCTTCAGAAAAGGTCGATTTGACGTGGAATCCCCCATATATACAAGGTGAATTTCATAAGGTGTAATAGGCTTTATTCTAAGGCAAACGTAACGCCCTATACGGTGCTATCTCTACGGCTAGGACGGGAGTGGGCGGCTCCTACGCTTTTCAGCTCGCTCTGATTGGACCAACTTTAAACATTTATATCTCCTGAACTATTAAAAATATCCCTAATGCATATTTACAACTTTTGTTTGTAATGCTCCCATCTACCTTAGAATAAAGTCTGTTACACTTTATAAAATTCACCCTATATATACACATATATTCATATCTATATGAATATAAATTTTTTTCCGTCGTTTTACAAACGATCGAAAAGGCGATGGTTCGGGGATATTGTTCGAAGACCCACGAGTGATGCGTAGAATCCACGAGCCTCACAAGTGTTGTCTTCACCTTTCCATCCTTGTAACATCAGTCTCGTGTACAGCAGGCGCGAATATCACCATATATATATATATATATGTATATATGTAAGTCCACTCGCCTCATTCGCTTAAGATATATGTGCGTGACATGCAAATTCGTTGGACTATTTAAGTTTCGATGACACATATCTCCGAGACGGAGACAGACTAGAGAGAATCAACACCGCTGCTTTTTTTTTTCTAAATTTGATTCTCGTAGTAAAATCGCAGAAAACCTGTCGCAAAGGGAAAATGATCGAGGGAAATAAGGTTGAGTAAGAATAAGACACGTTTAATTACAATTGGTATGTACAGTTTATTTTGGGAGGATTAATTATAGATAATTTTCATCGTAATCGGGGCTGTGGTGGGCTCGGGGGGAGGGTTCTCGGTATCTTAGAGTATGATTCTTGGATCTTTGACTCACATTTTTCTCTCACACTATCTCTCTCGGGTTCTCTTCTCTCATTTCCACTTCATTCGTTACAATTAGATGGATTTAATTTATAATAATAATAATAATAGTAATAATAATAATAATAATAGTAATAATAATAAAAGTAATAATAATAAAAGTGATAATAATAATAATAATAATAATAATAATATATTGATAATAATTCTTATTCACAAATTGGGGGCAGGAGGGAATACCAGTTGAGGGGTAGCTAGCCTCGTCCCTAGCCTCGAGCGCATCTCTCTCTGTGTTTTTTCGATATTTTTCGTGTTTTTTTTTATTGATTTATTATCGTTAATTCTTTCATCTACCTCGGTGTTCATGTCATTCATCCCATTTATTTAATCTCTCGTCCATCCCTCTCTCTCTCTCGCTTCAAGTTTATTCATTACATGTTTTTTTTTTGTTTTTTTTTTCTATTTTTTTTTTGTTCATTATTTATTTACGCAATTCGGTTTTAATTCAATAAATCGACAATAAATCGTATCAGTAAAACGTGAGTTATGTGTGCGTGAGTGAACTAGTGGCGCCGTGTACTTCATAATTTCTCTCTCCCTTTTCTGTCCCACGATTTTCTCGGAACGGTTAGAAAATCGGGATGGATCTTTACAATTATTTTTTGTTTTCCATTGTTTCTTTTTTTCTCGTACCGAGAGAGAAATTTGACACGGCTTTAGGAAGTCTCTGTAGTAACCAGCGGTAAACTTATCACAAGTATGTAGCATCCATCGTTAATTCATTTTATTTCATTAGTCATTAATAATTCATTCGGTTTTACGGATCGAGTGTTCGTCGAGAACGTTTCTACGGGCTCGTTTCTCCTATTCTCCATTCATTTGTTTCTGTTTTTTTTTTACTTTTAACCTTATTTTCCTTATTTAAAAACGAAAATACAATAAAATTCGGCTTGTACTCGAAACAAAAACCTGTACTATTTTATCTCACCCTCGTATCTCGTTACTCTGTTAGATAGAAATATATATTATTATTGTTATTGTGATTATTATTATCATTATTTATAATTATCTCGGCCTGTGGTGAAAAATCTCAGTTGAAAAATTCGAAAAAACGATAAAATTGCAACGACCTGACATTTTTAAAAACGCGTAAGTCGGTCGACACAAGCCGATGTATCGATATTTCTCTACCATTTTGAGGAAAATGTCTCGTGGTATGAAAAAAACGAACCGACATTGTTTCTTTTTGTCACGCGTTTTTATGTATTTTCTCTTGTTAACGATACGAAAGGAAAGAACAAAAAATTCTCGGTCGTTGTATTGTCCGCGTGTGTCGTATGCCCCGAGCCACTCTACGTTTTCGACCAACACTCGATGTGTTTTTTTCTTTTTTTATTATTTTCATCTTGTTTCTCTTGTTTATTGTAATTATAGAGTTATAGACGAGCTACAACGGGAAGTCGAAGTCTCTCGGTGACGCGGCTGCCCATATTTGTCCCTCACGTAATTGCAAAAACCTTTTTTTTTCTGTTTCTTTCTTATCGTCGCAGAATCAGCTCGAATCTCGTGAAAATTCGAGAAGAAAAACGCGTTTTTTTGTGTGGAAAAAGAAAAACGGGACACGCGCGCAATCACACTTTTCGTTGCTGTTTTTCTTTTCATTTTCCCACTTCAACTCCCGTTCGACTCGTTTCACTGCGTTGGATAATTGTTATCCTGTTTTGTTATTGTATATCAAACATTATAAACTGTAATACAATGTAAACCTGTAAAAAATATACTGGGTGGCGGCGGCTCTGTATAATATAATAATTAGTTATTATAATCGTTTATGGTACATTTTTCTTTTCCTGTTTTCTCTTTCTCGCAGTAATTAGTATAAATATATCGTTATTATTATTATTATTTCTGCAATTACGAATTATGCGATTTTAATCGGTTTTGGGCTATTCGTCGTGTTTTCTTTCCACTGCTTTCCCTCTCTCGGTCTCCCCCCTTTCTCTGACTGTCGTCGATTTTTTTTTCGTCTATCGTACAAATCGTTATTTATCGTGTGGTCCTTCATCTCCGTTCGTTTCTTCCTCTATTCTCGATTTTTTTACACGTTAGAACAAAACGGTTTCATTCAACCACGCAATCTCTCACGGGGCTCGTCTAATGATATCTTGTTTTTTTGTTTCCTCTTTTATTCGATTATATTTCCGATGCGCTTGGACGAGGCTAGGGCGACTTAGGAACTACGTGACGGCACAACCGATTCAAGTAACTATTTTGCTCGCGTCTCGTTTCACTCGTAACATTCTTCCAGATTATTATTATTATTATTTCTCTCGTTCTCGTGGGAAGGTATTTGTCTCTCAAACTGTTTCGCCCATTTTCTCGTTCTTCTTTACGTTCATACGCGAAATGTCCTTTTCCATATTCGCTCTCGGAGGTTTTCTGGACAGGAATCGAGATCAAATTTGTTCGTCCCATTGAATTTTACCTCGTAGCAAATAAATAATTAATTTCAATGTTTTTAATTAAATAAACAAAATTTTCTTTCTTTTTTCAAATTTCTCTCGATACTCCTGAACTTTTCGAGTGATTGAGTGGTGCGAATTTTTTTTTTCAAATCTCGTGTCTATCATCGACGGCTAAAAACATAGATAAAATTCTCTCGATATTATTATCGACAGCGAGATGGTGAAACGTTCGATGTATCGAAGGATGGAAAGTGAGCGAGCTTCGCTTCTCTCGACGTTGAGAACGATGAGAGAAGTAGAAGCCGTTCTTGCCGATGGACATTCACCTCCGTCTGTAAATACCCAAGGCAGAAATCTTCTCGATCGAGCGATTTACCAAGAGAACAATATTTCTCTGGATCATCGATCGATCGATTTTCCAATACCAGAGATATATCGAATAAAAAAAAATTCACACATTATTGTTATTAAAAAAAAAACAAATTAACGATATAAATAATATAATATTGTTCAGAAAGCCCGAAAGATTTTCACAAGTTTGTTAATAAATTGTTGTCACAAGATTTTAAAATCGTTCTAAATCGAACAACCAAATTAATCAAATTAATAAACATCGATAAAACAAAAATCTCAGCACGACGAATTTACGATTGATTTTGAGCCGGATTAAATTATCGATCAATGATATGTCGAAGAGCGATCTCTCGATTAAATTCGAATACGAACATTCTCTCGTCCCGTTTCGTTTGCCATTAATTATTCCCACTCTTTCTCAAACATCTCACATTATTGTGCGTACACGATGATGCTTTGAAAAAATGATCGACGATTGTTTCTTTCGGTTCCCTCGTTTAAATTTAACAATGATTTATCGTAATGATTATTGGCGACCGGTACGAGCCAGGTTCTTTTTTTCTCGATCCCTATAAACTCGACCGGCCAAAATTTTCATTCGCTTTCTAACTCGTCTCATTGCCTCGCTCTTCTCGCGTTCGACCCTCGCGATTCACATAATCAAGAATCAATAATTATACGAACAATAATAATAGTGATAATAATACAATAATAATGATAATAATACAATAATAATAATAATAATAATAATAATAATATAATTAGATTAATGATAATAATAATAATAATAATAATAATAATAAAATAGCCAATAGGCGTTTAACTATTCGTGTCAATAGTTCGAGGATCTACGAGGGAACGCGGTTGTTTTTCATTTTCTTTTATACAATAACGAAACAGGCTTGTTTTTTTAAGACTAACCAACGGGCTCAGTGAGATTTTCGTTTGTTTTTCGCAGATACACACGTACGCACACACACATACATGCATACACGCGCACCGATGCATATACACACACACACATACACACACACACACATGATTCGTTCAACTTTTATTTAACTGCAAAATAATACTGAAGTCCGCACATGTGGTGCCTATCACATTATATATGTCATCTATGTATTCTCTCTCTCTCTCTCTCTCTTTCTTTTCGTTTCTTTCTTCTTCTCGTATCATGTTCTCCTCTTTATTATCTAAAATCTTACGTTTTGCATTATTCGCAATAATCGTTTGCTCTCGTATACACAGATAGACAAAAAACTCTCGCACTTAGTGATAATAATTAATAATCGCACGCTCACGTATACATAGTTACATACACACACAGACACACGCAGGCATACAAGCGCGCTGGCACACAGACAAGCACAATCTCGTCCCGCACAGAGTGAATAAAAAATTGTCATTGCCACACTCTCGTTCGTCTTCGTCGAGACTGGGAGAGAAGGCTCGTTGTCGATTTTCTCATATTTTTACGAGAAAAAGAAAGGCAAATTTTAGCCGATAATTTGTATTTCATTCCGACAACGAATCTACTCTTTGGCTCCCCCTGGAAAATTCTCAGAGGTGAACGATAAACTCTTTCAGGTTTTTTTTCTTTCTTTTCTTTCCCTTTTTTTTCTTTCCTCGAAACACCCTGTTTTCTGTTTTTTTTCTTTTTTTTTTATAGAATAATATATATAATATCGTAATAATAATCAATAATATCAGTTTTGTATTGTACAGGCTATTTTTTCTTTCTTTCTTTCTTTCTTTCTTTCTTTCTTTTACTCTTGGGGGAATTATTAAGGACTCGTGTCGTGAAACGTTGGGACTCGGAGAGGGGGTTGCGTTCTATTTTTTTTGGGATTTCTTTATCTTTCTCTTTTGTTTTAATCTGGAAGGGATTTGGCCGAAAGCCTGTCATCCTGTCGTCACACCTTCGCCTCGTGTAATTCTCGTGTGTGTCTCTAAAATCGCTTACGTCTTACTAGAAGTGTTTTTTTTTTCATTATTTGTTATTTGTTATTTTTTTTTGTTTTTAATTTTTCTTTTTCCCCCATTTATCTTTACGTCCTCCTAAATCTCATCTCTTAATCCCGTACCTCGATACACTCTCCCCCGGGATCTCCTCCTCGTTTACACATTATATAATTTAATCGTTAATTTTTAATAATATAATTCTTCATACGCCATTTTATTTCGGTTTTTTTTTGTTTTCTCTCTTTCACCTCTCGGTTTTCCCACCGTCTTTCGTTCTATTCCTTTTTTCTCTAGCCGAAATTTAATCATGGTACGAAATTGCAGCGTTTGTTTATCGTTCGAACATTTTTTTACCAAATCGCATTTTATTTCGAGAGAATATTTTATTTTAGCGCTTTCCTTCCAGTAATCGCGCTCTCCGTTGTCGCCACGATAATCGAAATTTGTCCCCCGTTTTTTTATATTCGATAAGTGTCTCGCGACTCGAGAATCCCAAAACGAAATAATCGTATCGTATTATAGATTTATGAATTATCTCTGTTTTCTCTCTCTCTCTCTCTCTTTTCTCTCCTTTCTCTTTCTTCCTCCACCTCGTCTTTACATTTTATAGTTTAATATGTAGCTTTTTTTCATCTTCAAATTTCTCTTTTTTTTCTCTCATTTATCTATCGTAGATTTGTCTGTGGCTATCCCTGATGTGTTAGTTACCCTGCGCTTCCGTCTGGTTGTCGAAATATTTTTGTTTCTTCATTTTTTTTTTAAATTCTTTGTTTTGTTACGTTTTTTTTCTCTTTTTCTTTTTGGTTGTCAAACTCTGTACTGGTCTACGATTTAATCAAATTGCCTCGTCGTATAGATCGTAATCGATCATTATTTATTTATTTTCTCGTGCGCGCGCGCATGTCAGTCTGCCTGTGTGTGTTTGTGTGTGTGTGTGTGTGTGTCGTACGTGCGTGTGCATATTCGTGTTTGTGTTAGTCCCACTTTTTCTCGTACGGTCGGTCGAAAGTTATTTTTTTGTTTTTGCAACTTTTAGATACACCTCACTTGTTCGACGCAACAACGAAATTTGTCCGAAAAATGATTTATCATTTTTTGTTTGTTTGTTTGTCTTCTTTGCTCAAATTTCTTCTAGTTTGTCATGTCACGTTAATTCCGGGGGATGTTTTTTGAGAGGAGGGGGGGGGGTGAAATGGTCGAGGGAAAGGGGAGTTTTTTGGACTGCCGACTCTTTTACTGGCGAAACGAGTAACGTTGTAGCAAAGTCGGAATTGTTTTATTCACAAGGGGAGAAACTGAAAGGAACGAAAAATAAAAATAAGAACAACAAACGCGTACGATTTTGAAACAATTTCGTGTAATGATAAACGACGGAACGAGACACAATTTTTTGTTTGGTTCCTTTTTTTCACGCAATGAAAAAAAAAACAAGGAACGGAAGAGCAAAAGGAACCAACGCACAAGGGAGAGAAAGATTCGTTAAAATGTTCTATTATTTACAATTGAGAAGAAAAAAAAAACGAACAAATTTTGCATTTCTACGATTATTGCACTAATCCCTCTCAGTTCGTGCACGCGTGAAAATCGATGGCTCGACTTTTTTATTTTTATCATACTTTATTTTTTCACCTAAAAAAACATTTGACAATTTTCCGCGCTCGTCATCTCGCGTCCCTCTCGTGGGAGACGACTCGAGATAGCGACGACTTGGCAAATTTTATACATCAACCGTTATTTTAAAACTCGCGTGTACGAAAGTTTCTTTTTTCTTTTATTTTACTTTTTTTTTTCACACGCGCGTCTTGCGACCCAAACTTTATTGCTTGAGAGACTGCAACGAGAACCAAAGAAACACTCGAATTCACGATTAATAATGATAATAATAATATCGGTAATGATATCAATATAATAATAATAATAATAATAGAAATAATAATAATATAATTATAATTATTGGTCAGACCGATTCTGTGACTCGATCCGGGCTCGAAAATCGACGCCCTCGAGGATCGCGACGATTTCCCTTGTTTTTCCATCTTCTATCACTTAATTCAATTATTATTCTCTTTTTCTTTCCTTCTTTCTACGATCTCTCTCACTCTTTTTCGGCTCAATATCTCATCTCAGTTGCCTTATCGCGCAATTTTTCGAAGATTTTACAGTAATTAACAGTAATTTACTATTTGGTATATGATCGCTTCATTGTAGCAGGAACTGTTTATAGTGTGATGCACTCTGAAAAATTCCAACGGTATGAAAAAAACGTAAAGCGTTTGCGACGATTTCGTAGTTCGAGCAACTGTGAAGAACGATGGAACGGATGACTCTCGATAATTAATACGATTATGAAACAACAAAAAAAAAGTCGAATTAACTTTGTTCATTAGTCGATGGATGTATTTCATAATTTACACTCGACGAACGAAATAATCATCCTCGTTGCTTTACATTTCTCACAATCATTGTTCATTTTCGGAGTGTGCTGCGGCTGGTCGTATCCCCGTGTCACCGAGGATATAATACTCTGTATATCAGCCCTCGTCTCAGTTTTTCTCAATACTTTTTTCATTAACGGCATTAGCGGTTTCGCATAGCGCGCAACAGTGTACAAAAAGAGAGAAAGATAGAGAAAGAGAAAAAAGAGTGAGAGCGAGAGAGACGAGGGAGAGAACAGCCTCGTGAAAACGGTTCACGACTTGGTTTTTTGTATAGTCAAGTCTCCACCTCATCGAATTCCCCCGTTTTCTACAGAAAAAAAAAAGAAACATTTCATCGTCCACGAGCGACGTGAAATAGAAAAGATCCCGGGAGATTTCGAAGAGATATCGACTTCTTTTTTTCTTTTAACATTATAGTATTAATTCATTAGCCCGACGGGCGAGCGTCATTGGTTGAGATGCTTAACGAAGACAAACGAAACAATCGATCGAACGAAACAATTAAAAAATACGCCGGTGTTTTGTTGTTGTTGTTGTGGTTTTCTTGTATTGCATCGGAGCGTTTGGCCCGACATATTACGATAAACTTCGACGATGATCGCGTATCGATAAAAACCGTCTCTCTCTCTCCGTGATTTCGCAAGGGAGAGCGTCGAAGAGTCAGTCTTGTTCCAGGAGCTTTCTCAAATCTCGTCCTTGGTCGGTAATAATCGTCGAAAGCCTCGATAATCTTCTTCTCTTTCTTCCCTCTGTTTCTTTCAAACGTGTCGAAAGCTTTGAAATTTCGTTCCTTCTTTCATTTCTTCCGAGTGAAAAGAATACGGCGGTTAAGGACACTCGTGCTCGTATCTTCACCCTTGTACCGATGACGCAGTCAAAAACACAGCAGGTATCATCCCCCGTGCGCTAATTCGAGGCTCTCGTTTGTGCTCGCGCGTGTGTGTGTATGTGTGTTTCTGTGTTTTTTCGCCGGTTTGATCCAGCGAAAGCTTCAATCGGATCCGTTCTGTTGCAAAAGCGCGGGTGCCGATTGGGGCGCCTGTGGCGTCATCGACGAGGACGACGAGGTCTCGTGATTGTGATTATGAGTGTCGGATGGCGACGGTGTTCGACTTCTCTGAGCCAAATCGCTACCGGGTGGACTGACGGTTGGACAACCGACGAGGCCCGTCGGACACTGTACCGTCCCAGCCAGATTCGTCGCGGATTCGATAGCTTTTTGTTCGCTGGGTGGAAGAAGATGAACCATGCTGACCGGTATCGGAAAAGCGGCACTGTAGTCCGGGAAAAAGCCCTGGGAATGGTTTCCACCGAGTAAAGGATGATGGGGAAAGCTGTCGTCACCCGGATGAGGCAGTCCTGCCAAGGGATGACTCATCTGCGGAGGACACGGCAAGGCCTTGACGTTGTTGTTGAGCGAATTCATAACTTCGCCCGTCGTAGCGCCCGTACAATCCTTCCTCAGTTGTTCGAGCTTGAGACTCTTCCCGTACTTTCCACGAACGTACATCAACAAACTGTTGTAGGGAATTCCGAATAATCGGCTCGCTTGCGAAGTCGTCATTTGTTTGTTCCAGACGTGCTGAAGCGCTATCGTTAATTCGGCGTTTGTCCACGATCTTGGAGGTCCGCCGCGTGGTGCGCTGTGTTGGCCCTTGGGTCTTCCGATGGGCATCCCACCTCTTCCGTGATCGGACCATCTTCTCGCGTTCGAACCAGCCCCGTCGCCACGATGTTTCTTCGATTTTTTTGTAGGGTGATGTCCCAGGCTCGCACCCCCGAAGAGACCGTGGAGATTTTCGGGTTTGAAACTATCGTGGATGTCAGCAAGGAGGGAGCCACCACCGTGAGGAAAGAGACTCGCGGCGCTGCCGACAGGCGACATTCCATCCATGGGAAAGACAGCCACGCTTCTTATCGACGGTAACGAGTCCTGTTCCTGTCTCGCTTCCTGCGCCTCTCGACACGCCTGGGCCTCTCTCGCTTGTTGCTGATGCTGCTGATAATGATTGTGCTGACTCCGACTGTGCGGGCTACCGTCTCGTTGATGATGCGACGAGGAAGATTGGTTCATGTGATTCGAATTCGGGAGCCATTGGGCTGCAAATTGGCCGAGGCTCGCCAGGTACTCGCTGTGATGATGCGGTGGCGTTAATGAGAGGGCCGACATCGTCGGATGAGCGCCGACCGGAAGATCTTGGAGACTCTCGGGGTGTGGATTCGCGATCGTGAGCGGCGAAGCTCGAGGACTGCTCGGCGACTCGTGCTTGATCTTTATACGACTCTGATGGTCCGAGGGTGAAGGTGTCGATTCGGGTCTCTTAAGGGAAAGATTCTCGGCAATCTCGTCGTTTCGCTGCTGACTCTGATGGATAGTGTTGTTGTTGCTGTTGGTCGAATTGTTGTTCAGGCTGTTTCCAGGCGGGGCTGACGCTGTTGGGACGCTCAATGGGGGTGAAATTTGACGATGACACTCTTGCCTCGCTCCGGCGAGATTCAGACCGCTAGGTGGGCTCAGACTCGGTGGTGGTTGGGGTCTGCTCAGGTCCTGCGGCACCAGCTCCCCCGATCTTCTTCTCGGTCTCGCTTGTTTTCTTCTCGGCATCAACGGCGAACCGCACAAGTCGCGAAGATCCCGTACCGAAAAATTCAAGTGTCCCATGTGAGGTAAACGTTGCTCGCGGTGCAATACGCGACCCTGACAATCGATCCTCGTCGCTGTCGTCTCGAGATTATCGTCCTCTATCGTTGGACTTTCCTGTCTCGCACCCTCCGGCGTCGATGGCTCGCCCAGCAGTTCCGTCGTTGGTGTTTCCGGTGGACTCGCCGGTCTCGGCTCCGACGACGCCAGTCCGCGTACCTGAAGACTCTCCGCTGCTCTCATCAGTCCTGGTAATTCTTCGCGACCCACTCGCACCTCACCCCGATACATGAAGTCTATCAGGGCTGCAACCTCCCGTCTCGGAAAGTCTTTCAGCACTATTACAGGATGTTTGCAAGGATGCTCGGCGAATATCCTCTCGAAGAATGGACTGGAAAATAACGAAGGTTCAGACATCGGTGATGGTATTTTTCTTTACATCGCGAGTTTCGACGAAGAAATGTCGGAACTGCTATTTGGCAATTAACATTTTCTTCATTTCGTCAACGTGACATACTGAACATTTTTTAGGGCTCGTACGCTGTTTCAAACTCATCAATGAACAAAAAACAAAACTTTGAAAACGGATGTTCCCTTAATTTAACTCGTATCTAATTCTCGAACGAAACTGCATATAAACAGCATGCTTAAGTTATTCTACAATATACCGGCGAGCATTTATCATCTCGCCCTTTTCAAAATTCTCTGTCTAGATAACTCAGGCACTCGTTCGTTCCAAGCACCTCTGAGAAATTTCAACCCGATCACCGATCGCATCGTTTAATCTTTTCAATTTTCTTATATTTTAGGAATATATATAAACTTCCATTAGTCAACAATCGATATTACCAATGATCATTTTTTATCGATTCGAGCTAATGGATGTAAAGAACCCACATAAACTAGATAAATCGTGTTTTATCGATTGAAATCATTTAAAATTAACGCGATCTACACGATCCGGACGATTCTACCCGTATTTTCATATTATTTTATAGCTGAAAAATATAAAAAAAAAGAAAAATGAAGGAATCGTTGCTTACCTGCAGGCACTTAGAACGACCTTGTGAGCTCTGAGACTCGTTTCCGAGCACACGAGGGTGACATCGACGAGGATTTCGGCATGTAGCAACGCCTCGAAGGCCTGCAATATGTGAGCTTGATGATTGTTCCATCGTAACGAATAGTGCGACTGCAGTGCCATTGTCGCGTCAGGGCTATCCGCGGGGCTCGACATTTGTCCACGTCTCGTCCACCGTGAGGTCGACGACGATGACGTCGACGGTGGTCTCAGTCTGGACCACGGAGCCGCCTTGCTCCCGTGGCTCGTTTCCACCACGATCCCGGATATTTTTTCGTCTCACTCGTTCGCTTTCGGAAACCGCGCGACCCACGCGGGCGTACAAAAACAACGCGATCTCTCGCCGTTTCTTCCATACACTTTGGCTTGAGAGAGAAAATAAAACCAACGATGAAATAATAACTTTTCACTCTTTCTCGATTTCCTCGTTCCCTTAATATTCGAATGGATTTACAAACACTTTGCGAATTATTTTATTATTTTCTTCTGCTTTCTTTTTCTTTTCTTTTTATCCCGGACACTCGCACTTTTGTATTTGGTTTGTTTTTATTTCTTTCTTTTCGTATTCGAAATGTTGAGTAATTTTGGCTTCCTTCGTCACGACGATCTTTCCGGTCGTCCTTTCCTCCAGTCTTTTGTCGCCGATTTTGCCGTGATCTCTGGAAACAAAATTCGGAAATTCTCTTTGAGCTTGGAAATTCGCGATAGAAAAAAAGAAACCAAATATAAAGAAAAATGGCCTAACGTTAAATTAAATTATAAATATATCGAGTTGACGATGTTTTAAGATAAAAAAACGATAATACACAAATCTTCTTGCACGTAGTTTTCTTTTCTATTTTTTTAAATTTGGAAGTTCACTTTGAGTTTGGAATTTGGCGATAGAAAAATGAAACGAAATATAAACAATAATGTCCTAACGTTAAATTCAATTATAAATATATCGAGTTGACGATGTTTAAATAAAAAAAAATCGATAATACACAAATCTTCTTGCACGTAGTTTTCTTTTCTTTTTTTTTAATTCGGAAATTCTCTTTGAGCTTGGAAATTTGCGATAGAAAAAAGGAAGTAAAATATAAAGAAAAATGTCCTAACGTTAAATTCAATTATAAATATACTGAGTTGACGATGTTTTAAATAAAAAAAATCGATAATACACAAATCTTCTTGCACGTAGTTTTTCTTTACTTTTTTTTAAATTCCGAAATTCTCATTGAGCTTGGCAATTCGCGATAGAAAAAAGGAAACGAAATATAAAGAAAAATCTTTTAACGTTAAATTCAATTATAAATATATCGAGTTGACGATGGTTTAAAATTTAAAAAAAATCGATAATACACAAATCTTCTTGCACGCAGTTTTCTTTTCTTTTTTTTTTTTTTAATTCGGAAGTTCTCTTTGACCTTGGAAATTCGCGATAGAAAAAAGGAAACGAAATATAAAGAAAAATGTCCTAACCCTAAATTCAATTATAAATATATCGAGTTGGCGATGTTTTAAAATAAAAAAAATCGATAATACACAAATCTTCTTGCACGTAGTTCTTCTTTTCTTTTTTTTATTTATTGCAAATGAAGCGGTCGAACTGCGGTCAGGCTGTGAACTCGATTCGTAAATTTCTTCTTGTCTTGTGTATATCTAACGGAAAACCGCACGCGTGCGATACATCCCGTGACAGAGAGTGATCGAGGCAAATAACGACTCGAACAATAGGGACAGGAGAGAAAAACAAAAGACAAGAAATTAGAAAAACTCGCGCGGACACGATCGTGTACGGGACGCTTTCACTCGCGGAATATCGAATGTAACAAAGCGGGTATCGTCGCGGATGCGCGATCACAGTCCGTTAAATTTTCATTGTTAACGATTCGTGCACGAAAGTCGATCAATTTTACGATTCGACGTTTTTTTGCGCTCTTTCTCTCTTGCTCACTCTCACTCTCTCTCTCTCTCTCTCTCACACCCTCACACTCATCTCAATCTCCGTCTCTCGACTGGTTCCTTCCCTCCTGCGTTGCAGCTTGCACGAGCGTTTTACTGCGAAACTGACGATTGACTTTCTCATTCGCACTCGGCCGGCTACATTGACAATCTCGTTGTTCAACGACGTGAGAAACGCTCCTTCTTTTTTTCCTCTTTCTTCCGTTTTTTTTCTCTCACGCCCGAAAGAACGACCAAGATTTTAAACGAATTTTGTTTTCAACCGATTGGACACTCAACGTTTTTTGGAAAAGTAATTACCACGTTTTAACGATTTATTTTATTTAGAAAAAAAAACGCGTTTGATTATCTCGATTATAATTCGATTTAAATTCGTTCTAATGCCCTTTTGCTTTACTTATTTGCTATACACGTTCTTTTCTCTCTATTCCTTAACTCGAGACACGTTTCTCGAGAACTCATTTTGCTCTTTGAAGCCAAGAATGCAGTCGCGATTTTCTTTATTTATTACACAACACTCGGCTTCTTGCTATTCCATCGCGAGAACGAAGCCTATATATATATATATATATATATAAGTTATGCATGTATAACATATATAATATAGATATATACACAAACCAAAACCGTTCATGTAACGCGGGAAGCTGTCGCGATTCCGTTTGTCGCGCAATTCTCGGGCTTTTTCGTATACGTAACTCCGCAACGAAACGTAGCGAGCTCGAAGCATTTTCTTTTGCCCTGTGTTCGAATAAAAGAAAATAAAATCTCGTAGCAATAAAAAAAACGCGTATCGAAAAAAAAAACAAAAAAAAAACAAAAAGCGCGCGCGTTCAATTTCAAAATCCTCGGGCTCTTCGAGGATCGCGGCACGTCACTGTGCGCCAGAACGAAAACTCGTCGCGAACTTTGTTGTCAAACTCTACACGTGTGCTTCGCGATCCTGAGAGCCAACGTATCGAGAATCGGAATTATGACAATTTGAAAAATGTTATAAACAAAAAAAAAGATAGAGCGCTCGTGCGAGAGAGAAATCGAAAGAGAGACGGGGAATTAAAGAGAACGAGGCAGATTGGATCGTTACATTGTTTATCTTTTTTTGATTTTGTTTAATTTGTATTCTTGCACTCGTTTTCCAAAATTCTCGAAATTCTCACTTTATGCAACGTTGGTGTAACGATCGAGAAGAATAAACGGCGTAAATTCACTTATTTCGTTATTTCCGATTGTTTTTATTATTGAAAAGTTTCGTTCGTTTTATTATCCGGAGAAAAATTTATATTCCAATAATTCGTGTCTCTCCGACTCGCGATACGTAAATTCTCGTCGTATTCTTCGGGTAACGAAAAATAAAAAGAAAAAAGGGGCAAACGAAAGATTTTTTTTAGTCACGCGACGACGACGTAGGTACAGAAGCGGCCAAGAAAAAAGAAACGAGATTCTCGTATGATTTATGCGTTTAGCGTTGGAACGTGAGCTGGCTTATCGTGCAAGTAACTTTATTATCGTTCCATCTCCCTTTTTCTCCCTCTCTCTCTTTCGGTCGTCACTGTGCCGACGGAATCGATCAAACTATCCGAATTAATTAGACGCTCCCTTAGTTTCTTCCCGATGTCACAAAAAAAGAAAACAAGAAAATACAAAAAGAAAAATATTGAAAAATGTTTTTTTTTTTACATTCGTTAATACGATTTGAGTAAAATGTCCCGGCGTTTTCCCGCGCGCGAATAAGTTTTCTCCGAACGCCAAAAGTTTTCTCCCTCCTTCAACCCCCCTGCGCCTCCCTCCAAGTTTATGGCAACGCACTATAATCCATCAGCTGATCTACGAAATCTTCCCTCTCTCTCTCTCTCTCTCTCTCTCTCCCTCCCTCTTTCGCCAAATTTTCAAATTCTGTTCGTAATATTTCAAAGCACTATCTGTTTAACGAACACACGTTGTATCACCAAAATTTCTCACTGCCCTCGTGAAATTTCACACATAACGCACGAACCAAATTCCACGAAATCCTTAAGACGTAATCGAAGCAGCATTTTCTTTTATTTGTTGTTGTTGTTGTTGTTTTTTCTCAATGCACACACTTTATAATTGTTCACCAGATCGACGAGTCGCGATATCGAGCCACGGGCTCGTTTCGAACCAATTAACGAATCATCATAACAATCGTGTCACTGTCATCAACGTAAACGTCGCTCGAAATTTAAAAATCGCGTAAAACAATTTCGCAAAATGTCGTGAGGATTATTAATTTCGTACCGAGGGGTATGGATCGAGTGAGAAACAAAAATAAGGGTTGAAAATCGAGGGAGTATAAAAAAAAAAACGGAGAAAAAAGAAACTGACCGTGGCGATAAAGTTGCGTTTGGCGGGCACAACGGCGTCGGCGACGGCCGGTGAGTGAATGCGCCGTGACGTTAGGCGCCCCTCCTAAGACCTCCCCCCACCTCCGCCTTCTTCAACCTAGCGCTTTGCCCCTGTGTCCCACCGAACGTTGTCGGCGAACGTGCGGGGTTGCAAGGGGGTGTTGTACACGGCGCGAGAAGGACGAGATGAGAGAGAGAGAGAGAGAAAGAGAGAGAGAGAGAGAGAGACGAAATTCTCGCACGGAGGTGGAAAGAGAGCCCGCAAAATCCCCCACCTCGATACTCGCTCCTTTAACCCCGCCCCTGCCTTTACCACCCCCTCCTCCACCTCCTCCTCCTCCTCCTCCTCGTCGCTCGCCATGCTGGCTCGTCTATCTTTCTCTCTCTCTCACTCTCTCTATCAAACCCCTTGGACGACCAACATTCGCGGACCGCGAACTACCCTTACCACTTTGAAAACCAACCCCTAGTCCCTAGACCGTTCTCTAATGCGATACATGCTTGTATATATATAAATCTGCACGTGTGTGAGTGGATGTGTATGTATATGACTTGTGCGGTTCTGTATTTCTGATTCAACCCTTGCCGATTTCTCTCTCTCTCTCTGTCCTTTAGTCGCACGAAACTGTCTAAGATTTAACGAAGACACGCGACCTGTGATCGCTATTGTAATGCTTATTATAATTGTCTAGTGCGTATCGCGTCAAATATGTGACGATCGAGATTGATTTGAAACGTTTGATTGGACGAAGAGGCAATTATTCTCACACGTCGAATTTTGGGAGTTGCTTGATTATTGTAGATCGAAGGGTTTTAGGAATTATATTTGCTTATCGCGTTAATTAATTTGGAATATTAATTGGAAGGAAGATACGGCGAAAGAGGGTGCAGACGTTAATTGTGAGTTGAATAAAATATTACTTTCAACTGAGGAATTGTCTACTTGAATTGATAATTAATTTAGAAATATGAATTTGCTTGAAATAGGAAGATAATTGTGTTATTTATCCACGCGGATAAATGTGCGAGGATTATTCAATTAAAATTTCTGTTTTATTCGAATTTGAATTTATTTTAAGGAGAACCGAGATGCCGATTTTTTAAATATTTCACGATTAAAAATTGAATCGATACGATTTTTGTACTTCAATTAAATACAAATCTCAATTAATAATTGAAAATTTTTGTGAAATATAAATTTTGTTAGATAATTCTCGTATTTGGAGAAATAAAAATTTGATCGTATCACTTGAAAATATTCCCAAAACAAAAATTTGGAAACTTCATTCGCCCACGTCGATCCAATTGCAATTTTGATTTCAAACATTTCTTCTCGTTTTTAGACAATTTAAAATTGTAATTTTCGCGTGAACCAACGGATCTGTTCGAAATTTTGATCGTCGCGATCGACGCGAGCAATCGGATAACTTGCACATCGCGACTGCGACGCTTTAAATTTTCATAATTTTTGAGAAAAACACTCGTCTTATCTCGAAAACGTGAACTTGTACAATTTTTGTAATATCTCGAATTGGCGAAAAATTACCTTTTAGTTTCATACAGCGTGGCTTCCACGTTCTCCACCGACGATAAAAGATGAAAATCCTCTCCGAAAAATTCTGCCCCAATGTTCTCAATCCTTTCAAGCGAACCACTCAATTTTTACTCCCACATTTTTTTTCCATCGTCGCACTGATACCGAGCACCATACAATTTTCACAACACCACGCGACGATTAATTCTTCAAAACAATGAAATAAAACCAAAACAAAAGCACCGACCGAAAAAAAAAATTAACGACTACAAAATGGCGGATACATCAGCGAGGTTTTCGTACTCTCGGTGTTCCCGCCGGTGCCTTGAAACGCCTGTACTTCCGGTCGATCGGTGAATCCTCGCCGTACGATTTCATTGAGACGATCTCGTCGATTTTTGTAACGAATTATATCAACGATGTAACGTCTTATTTCACAATCTTGTCATATTTTTACGATCCTTTTCCACCCTCGTGTGCTTCATCCCTCTTGGCACTTGTGCTCGCATCCAACTCTCGCGAATATTGTACGATACGTGAGTTAAAAAAAAACCACGTTGTGCCTCCCGAGCCGATTAAAAAGAACAATATTTTTGACGAAATAACCAATTTTCACGGCCGAAATTACTCGCAGAAAAATAGATCCTCCCTCGTAGGCTTCTTGACGACAACTACCCTCGTTTCTCAGGTGCAAAATTCCAAGCCGAGCACGTGCCTCTCGCACGCCAGGGTAGTGGGAATACCTTTCGTGTGTATGTTTGCGTGTGTGTGTATGTGTAGGTGTGTGTGTATGTGTGTGTGTGTGTTTACCTGTGTGTGTGTGTGTGCGCGTGTGCGAACGAGGGTTAACCAATACTAACTCCAGGAGGCTCACCTGTGCAAGGTCCGGAACGATCCCCACCCCTTAATCCTCGCTACGTGTCTCTCTCTCTCTCCCTGTCCCTCTTTTTCCCTCTCTCTCTCTCTTTCTCTCTCTGGCTCTCTTTCTCTCTTTCCCTTCCTCTCCCACTCTTGTCCTCTCGCCACAAAAACACGTTGAAAATCCAAACGATCGACACAGTGACGCACCCCTAAACGCACTTTTGTCACTCGACCACCCCGTATTAACTTGACCGACACAATATTTTTCAATCCGCACCGATTTTCTTGATCGTCACGAATTCTGGCTTCACCAACCACCCCTATTTTTCCTTCACAACACGATTAACAAAAGACAGAAGAATCGTTGTTTGCTTTTATTTATCGTTATTTCTTCCTATATAAACGTAAATTTGTTTACGTCAGTCTCCACGTTGGAACAATTCGACGAAAACTAATCGTTCTTTTTTTCACGATTCGTGCGAAAATGAATTCTTTATTTATAAAATGTTGCTCGATGCGAGTGTGCGCGCGTCTATAGTTATTGAAAATGATAAGGTTATCGGTACAAGGGCTCGCGGAACGGTCGCGTTGAGACTGCCTACGTTTGTTCGCCAGTGGTAAAGGAACCGCGGCGAAGCGCGAGCCGCGAGTCAGTAAGTGAGAGAGATAGAGAGAGAGATACATATAGATATAGCGTTGAAGGAAAGAGAGAGCTGGAGGTCGTCGAAGCCACGAAGTAGAGTCCCACCTTCTTGGCCACCTCCAAGCGCGAGGATACCAGCCCACTGGACTCCCCCCTCTCTTCCTCCTTCTTTCTCTCTCTCACTCACTCTCTCCCTCTCTATCTCGACTTCTTTATCGCTCGTCATTATCTCTGTCCTCTCTCGTCGCTTGCGTTTTATTCAACGATCTCTCTTCCTCTTTCTCTATCTCTCCCATCCGCGATATTATTCGTCCTTGTTCCCTCTCTTCTTTCGCATTTTATCTCTCGTTTCCTCTCTCTCTCTCTCTTTCTTTCTCCACGCGCTCCCACGAGAACGCGAAAAATCCTCGCAAGCCTATCTGAGCTCTCCGACGCTTCCCTCGTCGCTGCGGTCAACCTCTTCGTCTCCACGTCCATCTCTCCGTCTTCCCTAGCCTGCCTATTTTTCGTTGCGTGCGATACGAGAACCAGACTGTAAAACGCTAATCTCACTGGAGAGACACTCCCATCGATCTGTTCCCAGGGAGCATGGACAGAATTTGATGTATCGAACGAGGAGGAGAAACAATGATCGACGATCATGCAGATTTTTCACTGATGCGTTTAACGATCCAGGGTAAAATTAGAAAAATAGAATTTAGGATTGTGTCTCGTTTTTTTGTAAATCTAAAGATCTAATTTTTATTAGCGAATTAACATTATTGCTATTTCTAGGCAAAGATTATTTCTCACTGTCTCAAAACGAAGAAAAGTTTCACACGAAACTTTGACGTAAAATAATTTAATAAAATTTTTTACGTGAATTGATCTTTCGATAATATTTCATTATTAAATGGAATGGAATATTTTGAAATTGATAACTATTTTAGGATAAACTCTGTTAGTAAAAATTGAATCGTTGCAAAGTAGAAGATAAAAAGAATCGCGTTGGATGAAAACGCCGACGCTGAACGGAAAGTAACGTTCTTTCTAACTTCGTAGCTCGATCCTAAAACTATCCCTAATAATTCCATTGAAACATTAACTGTAAATCAAAAATATTAAACAATACGAATTAGATATTACAATTATTTTCAATATAAGAATATATCGATAATTACATCGCCTTGTTTTATTAACACTCCACGAATACCAAGAAATTAGTTCCTCGTATTCCCCACCTCTGAAAATGTCAAACTTTAATCTCTCCCCAAATCTCAAACACACGAAACCCAGACAAATATTTCCAACGTCCAATTTTATGGCTCTTTACGCATACCGTAATTCATACATTTATAACAATACATGACACGTCGTCGATGAGTGCGTCGAGAGGTTGTTCATATACCTGCGACGATAGAGGAATATATTCTACAGTCCGTGAGTCATCCAGCAGTTCGAACAATACGAAAAATTGTTCACGTGCAAGAAGGTAGCCTCGAGGAAATTCGAAAACAAGTTGGCCTCTCTGTCTCATTCGTTGTCGCTATTTTCGGTTTTACACGTACTCGAACATTGGAGTATAGTACACCTGCACCGATAGGCCTTAGGCCACAGGGGCACCTGTACCGTTTTCGGACTCGACCCTCGGGAGCTCTTCCTTCGACCATACTCACGTACAATGTATGTATGAACGCATATATATAATGCGTATGTATACGAGGGTTGTATACACAGCATGAAGTCTTCTTCGACCCCCAAGGTGGTACGACGATATAATATATTGGTACCTTCGACACACCCTGGTGCTTTCTTCGAGGAAACTCGGATGACCTGACCGTAGTTAGACTAGGACACATAGGGTACACATGCATTATAGTCGTACTTACTTATGGACGAGGCTACTCCATTCCAGCTAATTGTAAGCCACGAAACTGCTAATCTTTTTTTCCTCGAGACCCCCCGTCACAAATTTTCTATTTCATCGTTCATCGTCCTAAATATTAATCCTTATGTTTTATTACCCTCGAAAACTACGCGTCTATGTAGTGGACAAATAAATTGTCGTTGAAAATTTGTATGTAGATGAGAAATTGCACAAAGTACGAAAATTAAATATTATTTTGTTTTATACTTATGGGTTTTATACTAGTAATTATATAGTTATGGCGAGAGAAAAATTGAAAGGTTTTTGGACGTTTTGAAAAAATTAATTATGGATAGATGTGATTTTTAGAGTGAGTTATGTTTCTTATTTAAAATTCAATTGGAATTGAAATATTTGTTTAGGATGATACAAAATTTGTAAATATTTGATATTTTTTGAAAATTGTCTCGATAGCCTCTCGAAGAGACTCGTACGTTCGAAATTCAACCCTCGATCGAAGGACGATTACAATTGTCTTCGTTTTATCTAAATTATCAAATCCCTCCTAACAATTTTCATATTTATAAACAAAGCTAAACATTCTTTCACTTTTTTTAAAAATAAACATTCTTTCACTTTTTTTCTAAATAAATATTCTTTATTTTTATATTAATCTTATAGTTAGAGCAATAGAAAAATTGTGAGGTTTTTCATCGTATTAAAAAATATGTTATTTCTTATTGAAAATTCGATCGAAATTGAATAATTATTTTACGACGATCAAAATCTTTAACCCTTTGAGACCTAAGTACTTTCAAGCTTATGTGGTCCGCAGACGCATAGGCTGACGCATATATGCGTCCTTAGGGCTCAAAGGGTTAAATATTCGATATTTTCAATTCATCCCTCGATCGAAGGACGATAAAAATTCTCCTGGTTTAATCTAAATTACTAAATCCCTCCTAACAACTTCGATCTTTATAAACGAAGCGGCACTTTTTTTCCCTTAAAAAAAAAATATTCTTTACTTTTATATCAATCTTATCGTTATAACAATAGAAAAATTGTAAGATTTTTCATCGTATTGAAAAATATGTTATTTCTTATTCAAAATTCAATCGAAATTGAATAATTTTTTTACGACGATCAAAATCTTTAAATATTCGATATTTTCAATTCATCCCTCGATCGAAGGACGATAAAAATTCTCCTGGTTAAATCTAAATTACTAAATCCCTCCTAACAACTTCGATCTTTATAAACGAAGCTGCACAGTTTTTTTTTCACTTCCATCCCCAATTATAATCCAACAAATTTCTGGGTGGGTGGGATAAAATCGTGTGTTCGTACGAGCGTATCGGGTCGCGAGAGTCCGCAGTGCAGCCTGGTACCAATAGTCCTTTATACACATATATATGTCTATAAAAAAAAAGAATACATATATATATATATATACAACTAAAGGAACACACCCCGCGAAGAACGAGCATGCTGTTCGTTCAGAGGTTCTCATTTGGTTAAAGAAAGGGAAAAAATGGCCCGGTAGCGTTCTCCGTCGATGTAGTGGTAGTTGTCGTCGTCGTCGTCGTCGTCGTCGTCGTCGTCGAGGCGCGCGACGCGTCGCGCGTTCTAGAAAAGGAGAAGGTGGCCCCAGCGTCGTCGTGCACGCGGATGTATTTTTTAATTATTGATTTTAATGACGAGAGGGCGCGAGTGGGCGAAAGAGAGAGAGGGAGAGAGAAAGACCGAGAGAGCGAAAGAAAGAGAAATGGAGAGAGAGGGAGAGAGAGAGGCGCTCTGGGCAAACGCCATCTTGGATGCTGGGCGGAGTAAGAAACGCGCCGGGCTTCTCTCACTCTCCCTTCATTTATTCTCTTTCTCTCTCTCTCTTTCCCTCCTCATCTTTTTCTCTCTTTCTACATCCCTCGACTCTCCGGCGCTCTTTTCTCACTCGCGGTTCGCATATTTCGCCCTCTCTCGTAGCCACTCGCCCGGTTTTCTTCTTCCTTTCGCGGTATTTCCTTTCTCAACCCCCCCCCCCCCGCCCTTACCCTTGCCACCCTTGCTTGGTACCCCCTCCTCCGATGCATGCCTACTTTTTTTTTCTTCTCTACACCCTAATGCCGCGAGATAGACAGATGATAATTAAGAAAGCCGCGGAACGGACCGAGGGAATGTCGCGATGCCAACGACACCGAGGTATATCTTCCTTTTCTTCAATTTTGTTTCTTCTCGTTTGTCTTGTACCTTACCTCTCGCTTCTCGTTTCTCAACATCTTCGTCGGACTCGTCATGTTCGTCAGGTTTTCTGTGTTTTTCAACGTTACTTGTTTTTTTTTCTCTCTGTACTTATCCCTTTTCCTTCTGCTTCTTCTTCTTCTTCTTCTTCTTTTCTTCTTTTTGTTTACGTTGATTTTTCTGTCACACGAATATGTGCGACGACACGAGATTCGTCGATCGTTACAATCTACCACGTTGGAAACAGATTTTGAAACTCGTCATCCTTGTTATTCTCCAACCATTTCCACATTTTTTGTCGAGTGTCGTAACACGAGACCACGTGGTTCGAGTCGCGCGCACGTGGCGCGTCGACAAAATAATTCGTCTGGCGCAGGCCAATCTTAAGGTTTATAATTTATTGTTAAAGGAAGAATCGACCTTGTTCCGAGAAACGATGAATACAGGAAGAAGAATAGCCGGACACACGAAACGTTACATAGATTTGTCACGTTTTCACGTCAGAGGAAACGCGAATTTAGACGATCCAAGCTTCATTGTTCGATCAACCAATTGACTGTCGCACACCTCGTTGCCCTGTGACAATGACAAGTGGCGAATTCGGGCGATCCTAGAATTTTCCTTACATACGAATTCGAGACTCGATTATAATAGTGGCTTAATGCACCGATTCTTGGAGAATACATCTTTTGTTTCATCGCGACAATCCTCGGTGTAGGCAGATCTTTCGATCAGGGAATGGCGAATAATATAATTTCTAAGGGCTGGTTAATCGATATTTCCATTTTTGTTAATTATAGAAGAATGCAACTTTCTAATTCTTAACAATGTGATATTAAACAAAGAACGTTTATACAATTAACAAATTCACACTAATTTTAATTCGATATTACACGTTCTTCGCTATTACATAATCCAGAATTAAATTATTTTATCGTCGAATATAAATTAATTGAATTTTAATAGTGGATAACGTAATTCAATATTCGATTGAATATTGAGTCACGAAGGAAGAATATTTATTTGAAAGTAACGAGGAGTGGTCATCTTTGACATAGTCACGTGTGTATGACAAGTATATTCGCCGCGATCGTATCAACGTGATTTGTATAAGCAAGCCGCGAGACGTCGATAGAGGGAAAGAACGAGACGATATACACACAGAGATTGTATTATTCTGTCGGGCAAAAGGAAGAAATAAAAAAAAATTCGTGAGACACGCTCGCGGAGACGAGAGGGACTAGTAATCCGGACTCGTTGACCGAACGACGAATGGTCTTGTATATTTCTTTACATATATAAGGGACGTTCCGTTTTAAAATTATTCACCCTAGTGAAGATTTTTCAAATATTTTCTTGATCGATGGATACATTGATAAATAGGTAAATCTCATTTTTAAGATATAAATCAACGTTAGAATAAAGACGTTAAGTACAATAGGAATTTTAGCAAATGGAAATTCGAAATTGCAACTAAAATAGAAGCTCGAAATTTTGACTGAAAATAGAAATTCGAAATTTTAACTAAAATAAAAATTAGAAATTGTAACTAAAATAGAAATTAGAAATTTTAACTAAAACTTGAAATTTGAAATTTTTACTAAAATAGAAATTGGTAATTTTAACTAAAACTTGAAATTTGAAATTTTTACTAAAATAGAAATTGGTAATTTTGACTAAAATATAAATTCGAAATTTTAATTAAAATATAAATTCTCAATCCTCACTAAATTAGGAATTCGTAATTGTAACCAAAATACAAATTGAAAATTTTAACTAAAATATAAATTTGAAATTTGAACTAAACTATAAATTCGAAATTTTACCTAAAATAGAAATTCGAAATTATAACTAAAATAAAAATTCGAAATTTTAACTAAAAATAGAAATTACAAATTATAACTAAAATAGAAATTCTCAATCTTGACTAAAATAGAAATTCGCAATTTTAGCTAAAACATAAATTTTTAATTTTAACTAAAACATAAAACATTCAAAATTTTAACTAAAATAAAAATTCGAAATTTTATCTAAAACAGAAATTCGCAAATTTACAAAAAATTATTAACATCAAGAATTTTGCTCGCGCAGATCGTTCAAATAATCATTCCATTATCTATCAACGAAGCGCATAATTAATTTGAAATATTTCCCCCAGAATTTTTCGTAAACAAACAAATTAAAAATAGTCATCGTCGTTGATCGTCCCAAGATTTGTTCCTTTACAGTGCGATCCCCCTCATGCAATTATTAATAATAATAACAATCATAATGTGAAGAAAGAGCGCGTTAGGATAGAACGCCCCATACATACATATAGCATGATATTCTAGCTCGCCACACGTTTCGTCACAGATTCTCTCGTGCCTTTGCTCGGTCTGAACCGCGATTGCCACAGCCGCGTTATATCTATAGGAGAGACACCTCTCTCTCACCGTGCGCGCGAAGAGATTCACACTCGGAGCTTCTCCTCGGTCTTTCTCGCTCTATCCCTCGTTCGGGGCCGACTCCGGAAGAAAGGCCCGGCCCCGCGAGAATGAAAAGAGGAGGACACGAAGGTTCTGATCCCGATTCCCCGTGCATGAAGAGTTGATCGAGATGAGATCGGGGAGAGTACCGAGCGAAACGGAGCGGATCGAGAGAGTCAAGGAGGATGAAGGAAGAACGAGGAACGAAGAACGAAGAAGTTCGCGAGGCTTTGGCCCCGCTCGAGAGACATAATAGCCCGAGCTATTTCTTCCCTCTCTCCTTACTCTCCAACTATACAGTATAATACCACGTGTATCTATACATATATATATATATATATAGACGTATACATGTGCAAGCTCCTTTTATATATGCC
Organism: Netelia fuscicornis; assembly: GCA_946811545.1. Lineage (NCBI taxonomy): Eukaryota > Metazoa > Arthropoda > Insecta > Hymenoptera > Ichneumonidae > Netelia > Netelia fuscicornis. The sequence continues at coordinate 13,636,909 of OX328015.1, read as the reverse complement.
TATCATCGCTCTGTTTCTATCTCTCTCCCTCTCTCTCTCTCTCTCTCTCATCGTCTCGCTACGTCGGTCCGTTCCCACAAGGTTACCAATGAACCGCGAAATCTTTTTTCTTTTCGTTCCTGTTTCCTTTTTTTGCTCCGCTTTTTTTTGAACTCATCGTATCCTCGAAGCAACAACGCCGAGCAAAAGTTCGAGTTGTCCCGAGATCGAGCGTGCTGACGTGATCTCGATATCGTTCTCGACTTCCTCCTCGATGGAGGAAGTTGACTATCGCTCGGTACACGGGATTAACAACCATATAACTCTTCGGTCCGTCGATTTGATTAAAAAAAAAAAATACGAGATTTATCGATAAACGAAAGAATGGAAATAATAATTATTAATTCGTTATAATGATGATCGATCGATTAATCAAACGATAAATAAAAATACGATGTAGAGTATAAATAAAAATGAGCAATTATTATTAGCCGTTGATCGAGGGAAGAAGAAAAGTTCCAAGTGCGAGATTGTGCGGGAAAAGAAACGATTAGAAAGATCAAGGGTTTGATAAATTATTACAGTTTGTTACTAGGGGAAGTTTTTCGTTAAATAAACGCTTTTGCATTTGATGGTTCTGGGCCGAGTGTTGCCATGGTAGTGAGAGAACGTCTCGTCTTCTAAACGGGAAGAAGAACAAGAAGAGTAAGAAGAAGAACAACAACAAGAAGAGGAAGAAGAGGGAGGAGAAGAGGAAGAAGAAGAAGAAGAAGAAGAGGAACCAGCAGACGACCAACTTGCGTGTGTACGAAGCGAGAAAATGAACGAGCATAAGGGTGAGCGGAGGGTATAAGAAAGGAGGGAGTGGAAAAGCACGAAGAAAGCACGGGTGGTATATTGGGAACGACTGTAACGCGAACGTCGAGGGCGATAATAATGGATCGTTCGCGTCCTTTCGCCCTCCTCCCATATCCTTCTCCTTTCCTCTTTCTCCATGTAATCACGAAATGTGACGTAAGAATTTGACTCCATTCGAAACCGTCTATAAGAAATATATATTTTTCCTATACAAATTATCGACACGCGTGATACAAATACAAGCTTACAAACGCAGTTTCATAAAATAACGTAAATTAACCGCATTGCTAAAACAATATCTACGAGACACTAGAGAAAACAAACAACCTCGCGTATTTATATCGGCCTTTCCACAATCCTTAAGGAAACTCGTGAATAAAAACCGGGCATTTCATCGTTCTCATCGAGACGCAAAAAACTAGAAAAGACGAAGAAGAAGAAGAAGGAGGAGGAGGAGGAAGAAAAAGTGTCGAGCTCATCGAACGTGTGCGTACAAAACGAAGAAGGCTCGCGCATGGCGTTGATGAGTCTCGCGCGAGGCGAGAAGAGAAAGAAAGAAAAAGAGACGGAGATACGAGATCCCCTCCAATCACACACACACACACACATATACGTGTAACCAAGGCGTAAAAGGCGCGGGGTTTGATGAGTGCGAGGGAGAAAATCGACATGGTGAGATAAGGATAAAGAATGCAAAAGGAACAGAAAGAGAGTGAGAGGGTCTCAAGGGTTGGAGGGAGGGAGAGAAGGGGGGGGGGGTCGCGCATACTCTCGAAGGAAGAGAATAAGAAAGAGCGGGACGGTTCGTAAATATATATATCTATAATTATATGTGTATATATATACATATATACATATATATATTTATACATATACATATACATATAGTAGGACTAGTAGTATACAGTAGTGTATATGAGTATATATATGTATATATATATATATAGTTCCTGAAATTAATGCACGCACCGGGCCACGCACCCAAAAAGCACCCCTTGCTATAGATATATATCTATATATATATGCATGTACTCTCCCCCTCTCACTTTCTCTTTCTCTCTCGTTCCTCATCACGCGTATATATTATCGCGTTTCGCTCGCACACTTCTCAGCAGCCTACTTCGTTATACGACAAGTATAAGAGGGCGACGAGAGAAAGAGAAAGAGTGAGAGAGAGAGAGGAGCGGAGCACAGAGACTTTTATTGATCGCCTTGGCAAAAACTCAGGAGAAAGAGAAAGAGAGAAAGAGTGAGAGAGAGAGATAGGTAGAGAATGAGTGAGCGAGTACGTTGAACGAACGAACCCTCATTTCGTGACTGCCTACGTGCCCCTAACCACCGCGAGAGCACCACCGGCTGCTGAAATTTTCGGCAGCCCAACATCTCCAACCCCCCTCCCCCGCCCACCCTCCTATTCCTTCTCCCTGAAAAAGCTCTCTTAGCTCGAGCTCGCCAACCTACGGTCTCACCCCCCCCCCCCCCCCCCGCCCCTCCTTCCCCCCTGCGCCCTTCCTCCCTTCCCTTGACAAACTCGAAAGCGCGCCTAGCACGAGGGAAAAGTGTACACGAGGCTCTTCACCGAAAATCCTCGAATTTTACCACCCAGGGCATCAGCCAGAATTCGCGATCCGCTTTCTACGTATCCCTTAACGAAGAGGAAGACGAAGGAACGTCCAGAAATCTTTCGCGACTCGAGACTTACGGGGGCGAAAAGGGTGCGCGAAAATTATCGCGTTTCAAAATTTTGCGATTCCTTCGTGGGATTTAAAAAATTTGTATTATTGGAAGAGAGTTGAGAACAAAAATAAAGGGAGAATTTTATTGGGGGAAAAAAAGAAAGGAAATTTTTCACGAGGAATAGTAAAAAAGTGATTAAAGATTAGGGCGGCCGGATATCTAAGGGCGAGATGGAACGACAAACGAGCGTTTCTGTCTCGCTCGCTCCCTCGTGCCACGTCTCTATATCTCTCATTGTACTTCCGCGAATTTCTCGTGAGAAAGTAGTTGGCTGACGTACGCCGTGCTAGGCACGACTATTTAGCCCCTTTTACTTTCATTTTTTTTTTCTTTACATTCTTAGAGACCGACGGAACGGCCAGGTAACCAAATGCTTTTTGAATTTACGAAAACGCGAAACGGTAAGATAACTTCGTCTGGCTTCGATAACGAAATATAATGAATTTTATAAATTTTTTAATTTAATTAAATTTGATTTTAAATATAAAATTATTATTATATTTGATTGTATATAAATATGTATGTACTCTATTTCGCGTTATTAATTGTACTTAATTATTTTTATTTCGCCTATCGATGATTTAATTGATATTACAAGATCAACGGATGAATTTTCATTGATCGTTTTCATTCGTTTTTTGTTTTTCCGGTTAAAAAAAGCTTTGTCCATCGAGAAGTTTAACTATAAACATTAAAAAACAAAAAGAAATAAATTGCCATTTAATTAACTTAGGCTCGTCTAATTGGCTAATTATATACGTCCGGAAATGTTTTTTTCCAGTTCGGAGATTCGTCGGTCGTATACGCTCGGGTTGGTATTCATCCCCTTTCGCCGCGTCCCTTCGCCCCGGCGCATCTCATCCCACGGCGAAAAAACATCCAGAGTGCATCAGCGCACCGGTACCGAAACGTTCTTATAATCGTTGTATATATAGATTATATTCAAGCTCCGAATTTCACGATGCCTCCTTCTCTCTTATTCCCCCACCACTACCACTGTCCCAACCCCGAATGACGAAGGCGACTACAACGTGCATATTCCGCATGGAGCACAAGCTCTCACGGGCTTCTCTCGTCGTTGCACGTGAAAAGGAGAATAAAAAAAGCTGAAAAGGAAAGAAAGAAAGAAGAAAAAACGAAAAAAAAAACGGCCGAAACGAGGGACGAGTGGAGATAGGGTTGACATCGAGAGTGGCGAGGGGTTGCGGTGCGCAAGGCCTATAGTTTCGAGATACTTTTCGTCCTTCAGCTTCTTTAAAAATCTCCACGAGCCATTCTGTACATAGCTATGTGTGTAGGTGTGCGTTCAAATGTATCTCCGATAATCTTTTACGCTCGCGAATACGGTTCGAGCGCGTGTCCCGAGTCAACCCTTCCAGTCCAATTTTTGTTCTGCTATGTTTCTTTTTTTTTCTTTTCTTTTTTTTTTTGGGACATCCCTTCGCCCCACTCCCATCGTCTTCAACCCCTTTCAAGGCATCCCCCGTACTCTCGTTTTCACTCACCCTTCGCCGATCGTCCTTTCCCTCTCGCTCTCTCTCTCTCTCTCTCTCTCTCTCTCTCTCTCTCTCTCTCTCTCTCTCTCTCTTCTCCACCTTGCGAGGCTCCTTTTGGGGTAGTCGGGGGGCGAGGAACTCTCGTCCACCCACCGCCAAGGCCAATAAAACTTTGAGGACGCTGCGGAGTTGAGTGTTCTTCGGCAAAGAGAGGGACTCGGGTTTTTCGTTCTCTCCTTCGTTCACTTTTCTCTCTTCTTCTTCTCTTTCTCTCTCTCTCCCTCTTGCTTTCTGTCTCCCCCATTCTCCGCACTCTCGACGAGACCCCCGAAAATTTGTGCACCGGCATTCGTTAGAAAGGACAAGTCCTAGACGTCGCGAAAAAGGGTTAAGATATCCTCGAAACGAGCAAACAAAAAACGCTTTTGTACAGACACATTTTTTCTAACGTGCGTGTATTCGGGAACTTGATACATTCGGGGGGTGGGGGAGTACAACCCTTAATTAGTAGATTTCAGGAGGGTCGTACAATTAGGACCAATTAATTACGAACAGCTTCGCAGTTATAAGATAATACTTCTGTTTTGTGTATCGAAAAAAATATTAATAATTAATGCAAAAAAACAATCATTAATGATAATTAACCAATCAATGTTACACATACTTAATTTCCAAAATAACAATTAAGCGATTTTCGTAAAAATGTCAACCACCGTCTATCGGGAATTCCTTAACCACCGGTTCGATCCGGAAGTCGAGAAACGATGCAGTAAAAAAGCTCGTTTATTTTTTTTCCTCTCACTTTACAGACAAAGCTTCACATACTCGCGTAAGAGAAGAGGGTTCAAGGAAAGACGAGACACACTCTCCCTCTCCCTCTTTCATTCCCGAAAAAAATATTAACAATTAATATAAAAATATAATCATTAATGATAATTAGCTAATCAATCTTACACCTGTTTAATTCCCAAAATAACAATTAAGCGATTTTCGTAAAAATGTCAACCACCGTCCATCGGGAATTCCTTAACCACCAGTTCGATCCGGAAGTCGAGAAACGATGCAGTAAAAAAGCTCGTTTATTTTTTCCCCTCTCACTTTACAGACAAAGGTTCACATACTCGCATGAGAGAAGAGCGTTGAATGAAAGACGAGACACACTCTCTCTCTCTCCTTCTTTCAACCCCCCCCCCCCCCCCCCCCCCCCCCGTAACTCTCGTAGTGGAAAATATATATCTCCTCGGGTCTCGTTGAGTATATAGGACGTTTCGAGGGAAGAGGAGAAGAACGATGCTTGGACTCTCGTTCGCGGACAAGCGCGAGGGACGATGAGGGACACACAAGAGTAGAAAGCTCGAAAGGAAAGGCGGAATGGGCTGCTAAGATGTGTTTGTTCCACACGAGCTATTGTCCGCCAAGATTCTACCTTTTCCATTGTTTGTTGCACCGTTCTCCTCTTCTAACCATCCCCCCAACCCTCGAAACACCCTTCTTCTCCCTTTGCTAACAAACTCCCTCGCGAGCTTCGCTGCACACCCTTCAAACAACCCCATCGTCACACACAGAAACACGCTGACATAACCACATACATAAATCTACCATGATTGCATTTCTAGTACAAGATGCATATTTCTGACTACGTGCGTATCTAGTCCTATCGACATAGATGCATCGGAAAGTTTGTATGTACGTCTAAATATTGCCCTATGTTAAACAACAAGAGCGATAGTTGATTATATCGCTACCTCACCGATAGCCAATTAAATTGGACTCTGGTCAATCAAACAAAGAACATGTAAATAAGGAGTAAAATAACGCGTGTTTACAAATACGTGGAAACACAGCCTTGTTACACAGATGCATATACCACGTGCAAAGTGAATTTCGATTCATCGTCCAGTCTGTCGATTGTACGTGCGCATGAGGTAACCAAGATCAAAGGAACTTCAAATTGCTATTCAATTGCTCGGGAAAGTGTAACGCTTGGCTTGAGCCACGACAAATTTTTGGTCAGCATTGTTCAGCGACCGTCGAGTGTTCACATTTTACTCGGTATTCGTTACTTCGATTCTCGCTTTCGCATCGGTACGTTCTTGTTACGAGTCAAAAATGGATAAAAAATTATCCAATTACAATAATTAAAAAATTCAAGGTTGGCGTATTAATGTAACTCGTTGGACGATACGAAAAAGAATTCTTTGTTTTGTTTTTCATCAAGGAAAGAAACATTAAACGCGTAGAGAAGGCTCGTTTCGTGGATGTCGATATGGAGATTTTTCATGAGGGTGTGCGAGAGTCCGCTCTAACATGGCTCGTGTACGAGCGAAAGATTTATGTTTGTGTATGGGTTATCTCGGTGTCCGGAGGGGTGGTTGGTGTTGGTGATGTAGAGAGGTCGAGAGGGAGGGAGAGAGGGAGAGGAGAAAGAAGAGAAGAGATGTCGTGGAATATATAAGGAACGCGAACGACTGGCGACGAGAAGAAAGAGGAAAATGCGGGAGGGGGTGGGTCCGGGAGGGTGGAAGGGGTTGGAGGGTGGCGGGTCGTTCCCGGAATGAGCGCGCGCGGGGCGAAGGAAGAAGAAGTCGGAAACGTCGGTCGGTCGTATTGTCTCAACTCTCGAGTGAGAGCGAGAGCGAGGGAGATAGGAAGATAGAGGGTGGTCGCGTCTCGTGGGGTAGGCCGGTGCACGAATGCGCGGGGATAGAACAGATATAAATGTATATACATATATAAGCGACTATACGTATATACGATCTGAGTGAAAACATGGAAAGGCGAAAGATGCGAAGAAGAACGCCGAGTGAAAAGAGGTAGGGTGGGAGAGGAAAAAGGGGTTGATACTGCCGGTGGCTGCATCGAGGAAGAAGAAATGGAAGAAGAAGAAGAAGAAGAAGAAGAAGATGAAGAAGAAGAAGAGGACGAAGAAGAGGGTGTGAGATATGCAGATACACACACACCCACACGTACACAAACCTACACACACAGACATAAAGACATAAGTATATGTATGTATATGTACGAAGTGCCCAAACGCAAGGGGGTAAGACGCCGCATGAAGGGTTGGAAATGTAGATAGAATTTCTTCATTTCGCGTAGTCCCTCGCTCGCGCTGCTCGCTGCGGGTGTTGAGGGGGTTCGCGAGGAAGAGGGGCTTCGAAAGGCGAGGGGGTGGTTTCTCCGCCGACGCTTGCAACCCAACCCCCCCTGTTACCTCTCGGACCGCGCAACTCGCTCCTCGCTCATTCCGCCTCTCCCGTTTTCACCCTACGAGCTCTTCCGCCTTCTTCGTCCTCCGCGCTCATTTCAACCCCACTCTCAAACCGTACCCGCGCTACCCCTCCCCCGACCCAGCAATTCTTTCTCTTAAGACTCCGTGGCACAGGAATCGTTAAAATCTGGCCGTCCCACACCCTCCCCGTCGCGAACCACCCCTGGGTTGAGGCGAGCGATATATACATATATATATATGACGACGTACACCTCGCAAACCCTCCTCCTCCCCTCGCCAACCTCTCGTTTCCGTGCTCCCTTATATGCGAGATGTGTACTACCCCAGTACTATATATGTATAAAGATTTCCCTCTCGCTCTTTCTTTCGACTCTCTCGAGGTTATGTGCCTGTTCTCTCTATACCGGTCTCCCAGTCACCAACCCTTGAACGTCGCGCTCACTACTTACTTTCGACGTTGAGGAGAGATGCTCTTGCGTTTTGCTCTCGCACGCCTAACGTATGTGTGTGTATGTGTGTGTGTGTATACGTGCGCGCATGTACGTGTAGGTATGTATATTTATATGCCCCCTCGCCTCTTCTACAACCTCGGCAGAAGAGAGATAGGGAACGATCCCGTGGTATAACCCACCCCTAAACCCCCCCCCCCGAAACGAAGCGTTCTTTTCACCCCCTAGCCCCTATCCGCGAAGCTCGTGCGACAGCGTGACACGAACGCCTGGAAAATGATTCTAGGCTGGTCATTAATCTTAAGGGACTCAAACATATGTATAGACATATATACGTATATACATTTATATATATATATATATATATATATATATATATATATATATATATATATATATATATATATATATATATATATATATGTGTGTGTGTGTGTGTGTGTGTGTGTGTGCTTGGGTAATGGGAGATTATTTCTTTCTATATGACCCATCGTACTTATCGGTACGTTTTTCTTACAACATCGACAGTCGCAATGAGCTACGATAACAAAAATCGGTAACACATTTTTATGCTTAATTAAAAAAAAATTAATTGTTCATACCTAATGAGTTATTAATTAATTTCGTATGATTAAAAATTCGTCTCGCGTACGTTTTCGAAATAGCGTTTTCAGGTTTTCGCTACGTTCGACCCCTCGAAGAAAGATCGTCGAGACAAACCCCTGTAAATCTTAAAACGCCCCCCCCCCCCCTGACACACACTGACATAAAGCCAGATATATACGCATATATAGAAAGAAAGTACATGGAGAATTCTTTCATTAATGGCTGCGTGCGTGTGCGTAATCGCAACGCAGTACGTGTACGTAAATTTTATCACGATAGGGGTCGAGAAGGGGATGGAATAAATAGCGTACGAGATATCGGAGAGATGGAGGGAGAGAGAGAGAGAGAAGAGGGAGAGAAGAGAGAATAGAGAGTGGGGAGAAATTAGCAAGGACGAAGAACGAAGTAAGGAAAAATATATATAGGATGAGTCGGTGTGGCAAAAGTAGTGGAATAAGGGATGAGAGGGTGAAGGAGGGAGGGTTAGGGAACCCTTGCGAGAGCCGGCTGTCCTCCTCCTTGTGTGTGGAGCGCGCGCTGGTGCTGCTGGTGCTGCTGCTGCTGGTTCGCGCGTGAAAAATATGTAAAGTATTGATTGCATTTTATAATTACTTGGGTAGAGAGAGCCCGGCGTCTTAGCTACCCCGCGCGCTTTTCCTCCACTACCACCATCGCCACCACCACCACCATTCAAACCCCCCTTGTATTCCACCCCTCGACGGCGTCGCGGTCTCTCGCGCGCAGCTCGCACACCCTCCGCGCTTCTCACCCCCCTCCCCCCGTCTTAGCGAGCAACCCCCTTGGACTCGGTTCGTCCGGTCTTTTTTTCAGTCCCGTGTTTTCTTTTTTTCTCCCCTCTTCTTTTTTTTCTCCTTTCACACACAAATACACGTACAGAAAAACGTCGACTTCGGGAAGGAGGAGCGGTGGGTGGTAAGAAAAGGGGTACAAGGAGAAGAAAGAACACTGGGGTGGAAATCCTGCGAAGGAATGAAGGATACGTATATACGTGTATTGGACCTTTCGTGCAAATTGAGACGATTTCTTTTTAAGACACAACGAAGGGTGCTTATATGACGATAAGCGAGACTCTTATTATAAATATCGTATTTTTATTTATTAATTCTATTAATTGCTCTATCTTCTATTTGTTTCTAATTACGTTACAGAATTTTAATGAATGTCGATTTTACATCGACAACCCCGTACATTGTACATGTAGCATACGCAGGGGTGTAAGAAGGGCCGATGTTTTTTATCCAAGGCGCTTTCCAGCATCGTTTCCCTTTCTTACATCACGCCGTCTCGCTCCCTCGCTCATTTACTTTCTTTCCGCTCTCCCGGACGCGGGGAACTCTCGCAGCTACGAGACACACACTACTGTCCCAACGAGGGGGTTCCTTTGCGCGAAACACACACCCACGCACGCACATAGACGTGTAAACACGCATGTACGAAGAAACCGGATTCTCTTACAAGGAGGCAGAAAACCCGGAGGGTTCTTCTTACCCCCGATGTAGCTCGAGCGTTTAGAAATTCAAGAATTTTACTCCATATACGCATCATCAATATCGTTCGTTCTATCATCGTCGAAAATCTTGAGTTCGTAAGACGTAAATAAGATTCTCCAACAATTATTTCCATCCCTGATGATTTTCGCGATATTAACCGTGTAAACTTGAGTTACGATCTTCTATTGGAGAATTTCGTAAAGTGCCCTAATTAAAGTAACGATATAAAAACAAATAATTTCGTAATAAGAAAAATCATAAGGTCAACAAAAATTGAAGATTAATCGATACACACGTAAATTGTAGTTACGTTTAATCTCGTGTGATCGTAGAAATAAAGAAAAGCGTGCGGAGGAAACAAGACACGAGAGGTTTTTCCTTATTCGCCATGTAAGTCGAACGTTTAGAAATTCAAGAATTTTATTCCATATATGCATCATGAATATCGCTCGTTCTATCATCGTTGAAAATCTTGAGTTCGTAAGACGTAAATAAGATTCTCCAACAATTATTTCCATCCCTGATGATTTTCGCGATATTAACCGTGTAAACTTGAGTTACGATCTTCTATTGGAAGATTTCGTAAAGTGCCCTAAATAAAGTAACGAGATAAAAACAAATAATTTCGTAATTAGAAAAATCAAAAGGGCAAAAAAAATTGAAGATTAATCGATACACGTGTAAATTGTAGTTACGTTTAAATATCTCGAGTGATCGAGTCGAGATGACGTAGAAACAAACAAAAGCGTGGGGCGGAAGGGAGAGGTGAGAGGATGACTGACGGTGTGAGCCCTCTCGAAATCCTGAGAGTTTCGCAACATACACGTATACAACGCAGCGAGCGTAGGCAGGAGAGGCACGTACGAGTTTTCTCGGTTTCTTACCAAGCTGAGACAGTTAAGGAAAGCGTCACCGAGAGAGAAAATTCAAGCTAGAAAGAGAAAGAATAGAAGGTGGAGGTAGGGAAAAAGGGTGAGGGAGGGAGAGAGGGAGAGAGAGAGAGAGAGTATTCGTGACAGAGAGAAAGATAAAGACGGCAAGAGGAAATACGAGAAATGAGAAAGTAGAGGGACTCCGTCGTGTGTGCCGTTGAGAAAACGAGACAGAGTCAAGACGAAGATAAGAGGAAAAGACGTGGAAGAAGGGAAAGAGAAGGAAAGAGAGGGAGAGAAAGAAGATTGCACGAGTAATGAGAGAAAGGAGTGAGAAGCGGGAGTTCGAGAAAGGACAAAAGTATAAGTAAAGGATCCCGATGGCGAGAGGGAGACGAAAATAAAGTAAAGAGGGTGAGAGCGACGGAGAGAGAGAGAAGGAGAGAGAAAGGAACCTACACACGAAGAGAAGAGCGCTGTGGCAAGAGTCTCAGAGGGTTGAGGTGAGCCCACGGGGGTTGAGAGGGAAGGGTAAGTTCAGTTTCTCGTTGGTCGGTGGTGGTGGAGTACGAGGAAAAGAGAAAGGAGGGTGGAAAAGAACGAGGGAGACAGAACTCTCTCCCTCCCGCTCTCTTTCTCGCTCGTTCTCTCTTCCTCCTGTCTAGAAGTTGCGCCCAGCAGCATTTTAATCGATTTCATTTGCGCGCATGTGAGTGAGGCGAACCGTCGTACCGAGACTGAGGAAAGAGATAGAAAGAAAGCGCACCTACCGGCGACAGGGAGAAAGAAGGACGGAGGGAGAAAGGGAAAGACCGAGAGAGAGAGAGAGAGAGAGAGAGAGGGAGATTGAGGGAGACTTCAGCAAGCCCGAAGCTCTAACCTATCTCTATCTCTCTCAGCTCGACTGAAGGAGAACGAGGGCGAGAAAGACGGAGCGATGTGAGACAGAATGAGAGTAAGAGATAGAGAAAAGTATAAGACAGAGGCGTTTTAATATATATATATATATATATATATATATATATATATATATATGTATACGCATATACGTATAAAATAGAAAGAGAGAAAGCTCTGAGAATCTCTCGTGAGCTCTGCGCTCTCTTTCTCTCCGTCCCAACCTCCCTTTCTCTCTCTCTCTCTCTCTCTCTCTAGCACCGAACGCTATATATATATATAACATGTAGGTGGGTTATACATATATGTATATATATATATAAATATAGAAGAAGCGAGCTAGAGCCACGTCGGTGTATAAACCTTTCTTTGTTTTGCTTTGCTTGCGTCATTAGGGGGTTGCGGATGGGTGGTGAATGGGTAGTGAATGGGGGCGGGGGTGAGTTTTGGGGATGGGGTGCACACGAACGAATGCCGAGCAGAGGCATGCTTATATGTATTTTACACATCTACATATATATATATGTATATGGAGAACAGAGTCTCGCGAGAACGAGGGATAAGGGTTTCCTTCGCGAGGGCGTGGTTCTTATACGACGACGATCTGCATACAGAGACGTATGTACTATTAATACATACACACACACATATACATATACCTGTGCTTACAGGTAGTGTGTGCGTGTGTACTCGCACTTCTGTCTGCAGTAAACTCCACGTACGTCTTCTTCTCGTACGTTTCTATGTGTCTTTTCTTCTCTAACTCTCTTTCTCTCTGTCTCTCTCTTTCTCACTCTCCCTCTCTCCATCTCTCAGCCTCTCGTATCCCACGTACGTCAAAGTTACAGGTCTCGTGGTTTATATTATACGAGAATGGGCGAGATGCAAAATCCACTCATTTCCCACGGCATAAGCATACATACTTATAAGATTCGTGGTAATATAGGCCGCCACGTTTTTTTTTTGACGTCTTTCGACTCTAAAGGAATTCTGGAAAATAAGAAGTAGGTAACGTTTTTTTTTTATTTATTTATTTTTTTGTTTGGATTTGTAATATTTCATTAACGCTAATTGATTTCACGAAGATCGTATTATTTAAATGCTATTTCTCAACGTTGTAATACGATTATTATTGTTATGCAAAGAACGCACTGTTTTTTTTTTTCGTTTATTTAAATTAATTCTCGATAGGTCGTTGATGCCTTTCCATTCTCAAGAGCACAAGCACTCAGACTCTCGCTTACTCTCGTTGCGGTTTATTTTTCATTCGTTTCTAATTTTTTTTTATTTTTCCTTTCATGAAATTGTTTAAATTATTTATTTATGCGCCGCGAGAGCTTGTGGGTACGCGAACTCTTTTCATATTCTCTTCCTCTCTCTCTCTCTCTCTCTCTATCTCTCGATTTTTTTTTCATTCTTCGTCTCTTCGGCACTTATAATTCGCATGATGGGACGACACACGCTCCGCTTAAAACTTTCAAACGTCCCTCTCCGACTGTCGTTCCACGATCTTTTGGGAGTTTATATTATATATATGTATGTATGTGCTTCACGGGGGTTCGAGCACAGCCAAGGGGTGGGGATTCGAGGGTGGATTGGGACGACGATGTGGGGGACGGTGACGACGACGACGACTCCGGTGAGACACACCGAGAAACGCGGGGTAGAACGACAAGCGGGGCTTACTCGAAGCAAATAAGCGTTATGCATATTTCGCTGCGAACCAAGTGGATATGCTTTTTATTTCTCTCTCTCTCCCTCTTGCTCTCCCTCTCGCTCTCTCTCTCTCTCTCTCTCTCTCTCTTACTGACGCGATGGAGCTGCAACTGCAGTAACTGAAATGAGTTGCCAAATATCGGATGACGAGAAAAACCTTTAACAAAAAATGGGGTTTGTTGTAGGCGAGGTATAAACGAGATGGGGAATGTAATCAGGACAATTAAGCTTTCTTTGACACACACGAGTCTGTACGGCCCAGCTCGTTTCTATAAATCGCTAGGTTTCCGGTAAATAACAATAATAAAAATTCATTTTTATTTATCATGCAATGTACGCCCTCTTTCTATAGATTTTAAAATATATTTCTGATTTTTTTAGATTCGTTAAGGAGGTGCGACATAGTCGAAAGCCTCGATCTGATTTTCTTTGCTTCAAATTGAAATTTGTTTAAACCTATTTCAACATTTTTCGACGATTTTTTTTAGTTTTGTTCAGAAAGACTTTATTGCTAATTCTGTGTAGGGTTTTTAAGGATATTCGAAATAGATCAATTTTGAGACCAGTTGAAAGTTGAAAACATTGGTTCGAAAAAATGTCTATTTTCAATGTACTGTTTCTCTATTATGCGCCTATATTAAAGTGTTATAAACAATGTGGCGAGCCATTTTTAGAATATTTTGTTTCAGAATTTTCTGACATCGTTTTGAAATTTTGTGAAAATTTTTGACCACGTTTTTTTACTTTTAAATATATTTTTCTCGGTTCTGAATCGTTTTTTCAAAAAAAAAGGCTCGACACATCCTCCGTTTGGATGTACTGCTTACGTCAAAAAAATATGCCGATACGTTGAGTAGATTTCGAGAAAAGGTACATTGCAGGTGAAAAAAATAAGTATTTAGGAGACGCGATTTTCTGAAAAAGTTTGAATTTCTAATGAATTGAAACGCTAACTTAAAAAAATTATTTAACATACTTCCACTGCTCAGAATTTCATGAAATTTGAACCACATATCAAGAAAGACGTGCACTTTCAGAAAAGATATTAAAAATGCATTTTTTACGCTGCAATATGTCGAACCTCTTAAACTAGTCTAAGTATCATAAAAAAAGATGGGAGAGCATAAACCCATGTGTGTCTAGGGAAGTGCACAAATTATAGTGTGTATGGAGAGGGTTAATATCAATAATTATTCGAGTAATGTACAAATCTTACTACGTTACAGAGGATTGAACATTTTTGGGGAGAAATATGCCATTCTTGAGGCCACTGTGGAGCTATGCAATACAACCGCGGTGAACTGCTTGCTACTCCAACCTGGAAATAATCCAAAGATTCCAGTCTAAAACTCTCAGAATCATCGTAGACGCCCCATGGTATGTGACAAATGCGACAATCCACCGTGATCTCCAGATAGAGACAGTGTAAGGAGTGATCAAACCAATTAGTGAAAATCGCGAGAGAATATTCGCAATCCATCCTAGTGAATTGACGACAAACATATTCAATAGAAATTTAGTAGTAAAAAGACTAAAAAGGTTCAAGCCTTTAGACCTACGGATACGCTTCGAATAAAACACGCTGTGTCATCGTAACGAAAACCAAAGAATAATTTGTTATTGCATGCGTACTTTGATTTATATTGAAACGATGGAGCGCACAATTATTTATTGTTATTTAAAATAACAGATTATAATTATTCGCTCGCGCTAAAAAAAAAAGGATATACGTCATGAAAAGCAAAACTATTGTATTTCACGATTAAGTGATACCTTTTTTTATATCCTGTTGTCAATCATCAGCAAAATTATGGTATTTACTTAATTAAGGAATTTTAATTCGACGATAACTGCAATTAATATTTAAATGATCGAAATCAACATTTGTATTAAAAAAACGATTATCTATATAGGTTCTAATATTTATTACTAAAAATTACAAAATCATCCCCTAACTTTGAACAGTCGAGCGATCACGCAAGAGTGGTCGAGTTGTGGCGAAAGAATTCTCGGACTCTTCGTAGCCACGTGGGCCACCGGCTGGTCGAAGGAAGAAAAAAAAACACAATAAAACAACGAGACGAAAAAGAAAAGAAAATAGAGAAGGTCACTGCCCGCTACAGTTGTCGAGGTGTGGAGGTGGGTTACTGCCTGTATATAGAGAGCGAGAGTGACGTGTTGTGGCGAGGGATGGAAGAGGGGTGGAAGAGTAGGGTGCGAAAGTCGAAGCCGAGAAAGAGAGCGAATAGTGTGGCTGGTCGTGGATTCCAACGGACATGAAAAGAAGGGAGAAAATGTGAGAGTCGGAGTTTCCGGGTTGGTGGTGGTGGAGGTGGTGGTTCGGTCCACTGCGTGGTCAGCTGACGGCGGCGCGCGTCTCCGTTACCTTCCCTCCTCGACTGCCGTTTCTGGCGGCAGAGAGGCTTAGCAATGAGGCGGGGGTGGTTTTCCCACGTAGTGATAGAGCGAGAACGAGAGAGGGAGCGAGAACGAGGGAGAGAGAACAATGAGAAGGAAGGAGTCGTAACCACGTGCGCGGCCAGCGGCCACGTGCTCTCGACGTCATCACCCTTACCGTTCACCGAGTTCACCCTCTCTCTCTCTCTCTCTCTCTCTCGTTCCTTCTCCCTCTTTCCCTCCCTTCCTATCGACTATGTAGCACATTAGATACGAGCAGTATCTCAATGAAAGAATCATTGAAATAATTGAATTACACGTCGCCTCGTCAAATTTTTCGCTATCTTCTCTACAAAGTACAAAACAAAATCGTTTTTCGCATCTGTCTGTCTGTTTATCCGATAACTTCTCCTAAACCATGCAACGGCTTTGTATGAGATTTTCATCATAATTTAGACAATTTTGCATGGAAGGTTTATATATTATATAATAAAATGTAATTACATTTTTTGTAAGTAGAAAAAAACAATATTTTGCAAGCAAGTCGCCGAAAAATAAATTTTCGTGGCTTACGTAAGCTAAACTTTAAAAGATACTTTTAAATGATGTACTAGAGAATTGTAGTGGTTCTAAAATCCTAAAGAAAAATCCGCAATGGCATATTTCTATCTGTTACGGTTGACTCGCAGTAATCATTTCTTTCAGTAAAATTTTAATTACAAATTGCGCTATTCGCGACGCTACTTACTCTTATTCGGTATGAATCCTTATCTAAATAAATATATAATTGTCATTTACGGTATATCATTTTTATAAATACTTTAGAAGAAATCATAGGTTAAGGAGATTCGACAGAAGCGCCGATCTGATCTTCTTTGCTGTAAATTGAGATTTCTTCAAAACTATTCAACATTTTTCGATGATTTTTGTTAGTTTTGTTCAGAAAGACTTTATAGACAATTCTGTGTAGGGTTTTTGAAGATATTCAAAATAGAAAAATTTTGGGATCAGTTGAAAATCGGAAAAATTGGTTCGAAAGAATGTCATTTTCAATGTACCTTTTCTCAGGAACCGTACGTTTGATTTTGACCATTTTTGTTGTGCGTGTATATTAAAGTGTTATAAACAATGTGGCAAGCCATTTTTTCAATATGTTGTTTCAGAATTTTCTGACATCGTTTTGAAATTTTGTGAAAATTTTTTACCACGTTTTTTTACCTTCAAATATATTTTTTTCGGATCTGAATCGTTTTTTCAAAAAAATTGCTCGATACATCCTCCGATTGGATGTACTGGTTACGTCAAAAAATATGCCGATACGTTGAGTAGATTTCGAGAAAAGGTACATTGCAGGTGAAAAAAATAACTTTTTAGGAGACACGATTTTCTAAAAAAGTTTGAATTTCTAATGAATTGAAACGCTAACTTAAAAAAATTATTTAACATACTTCCACTGCTCAGAAATTCATGAAATTTAAACCACATATCAAGAAAGACATTTACTTTCAGAAAAAAAAATTAAAAATTGCATTTTTTGACGCTGCAATATGTCCTTAAAGCAACCAAAAAAATAATTCACGAACCGGGCGGGCTAAAAATTGAATGCTGTTCCCAAGCTATACGTAACCCTTTCGGGCGTCACATCTAAACTAAATTTGTTCGTATTGTGTAACGAAAAGTCAGCTGCAAACATTATTTACAAAGAAATTCTACGATAAAAGGCAGTAACTTCACATTTTCCAATCTTTTTTTATAAATTACACCAGTGCGAAGACATAGCGAGCAGCTAGTTTCATATAAAAATGAATATTTTCATGTCAGCCCTTCTTCATAATTAATTAACAATGTTTCATTCTGGAATTGTTTAACGTAACTCTCATTCGCTTTGTTTACATAAAATGACAGTCTTTTTTCTTCGAATTATTCGCTATTGTGGATAACAAGTAACAATCGTCATTTCCGCAATAATTATTCATTATTACTTATTCTTTGATTAATCAATTCGTAATCAGGTCTTCTGTGTGCTAATACAAAAGAGAGAAATTTGAATAACTCGATAATTCGATTGATCAACTATCGCTTTTGGCAACCGTTTATTAATACGAACCACCTGATATCGATGAGAGCGATATAAAGAAGAAAATAAAAAGGTAGGTAAATAGTAAAGAAAGGCAAATGACAATGAGAACAAAGGACGCGGCCACAAATTTGCATGCAAACTCAAGGAGATATTATATACGAGAGAAGCGATTGCAAAAGAACCGCAGATTCTTAAGTATTTTTCAATCTTTTTTGTTTCCCATACTTTTAATATTTTTCTTTTTTATCAGCTCAACGGCATATCGTATAGAGACAAACGAAATTGTCATATTCGAGTGATCGGAGAGAAGGGCCTCATGAATATCGATGTTCTCGTCAAACGTCGCTCGTTCGTCCTTCGGTCGTCGAGTTTTTAGTCCTCACTTCCCCCATCCACCTTGTATCTTTCGAGATGAGCCCGACAGAAAGGAAAAAGACACATAGAGAGGGATGGAGCAAGAGGGGGATGGAAGAGCGAGAGAGAGAGAGAGAGAGAGAAAAACAGAGAGTAAGAGAGGAAGAAAGAAAGTGAGAAAGACAGAGGGATGTATTTATTAGAGAGAAAGAGAGACGAGAGAATAAAGGCGTATCCCTACTCCATCTCGCGCATCCAGCTCCTGGCACCATCGATCCGCCTTAATGAGTGGAAAAAATAAGACAGCCACCATCGCAGCGCCCTCTACCGCGCATCCCGTGCATATAACTATATATCTGCATATTGTTCTATGTATATATATATACATAATCGTCGGGTGAGCATGGGGTGCGCAAGGGACGAAGGGGGTGGAAAAAGGATGAAGAGGGGGGGGGAGAATTTTAACAACCCCCGTACTCGTGAAGGCGTGGAGGTCGGTGAGATTCGGAAGAGAGCGACGAACGAGAAAGCAAGAGAGAAAACCATTCAGAAACGAATAAGAAGAGGGAGAGGAAATGTGCTCTCTCCTTCTCGTTCATACGTGCAACTCCTCTTATCCGCCCCTCCCCTCCTTCCTCCCCACTCCTTCCTTTTCTAAGTTCAGCACAATGAAATAGCTCGAGAGCTAATTATTATCTTTTATTTCTGGATTTGGACGAAACAAAAATATCGTTAATTTATTAATCGGTATATAAATTAATGAATTGTCTAATTGCATTGTTTATATTTGATCGGATAAATTTTGCTACTTTTCGATTCGTACGATCATAAGTGAGACGTGGTGTTTAATCGTGACTGGAAAATCATCCGAATTAGCTGACCGCAAAGATAGCGGAAGACAACTCCGAAAGTACGAGACTTCGACGATTCAAATCGGGACCAAAGATTTAATTAAATAATAACTAAAAACAAAAATAAAAATCCGCAGATAATGCAACCACCAACCAGGGGAGAATCGATGGATCTCCACCTCTCTCTCTTTCGACTGAAATTACTAAAAACGATTTATTGTTATTTATAATAACAGATTATAATTGAAAATTAAAGAGAAAAAAAATATCATTCATCGCTTTTGAATTTATACATAAAAATTCAATTATAATCTTTTTATTCTCAATAATATCGAAATTATATTGAAAAAAAATCTTTAATGAATTGAGCAATTACTTATTTATATGTCATTAATGAATGAGAATATATGTAATGGCTTGATCGTTACCAATAAATAATCGACAGTGGTAGTAATAATATTTAGTAATTTTTATAATAACAATAGTAAGGGACAGTTGCCAAATTTCGTCCCCCATCATTTTTTTTCGATACAACTAACACCACCTCTTATTGAAACAAGCGATCAATAGTTTTAGGTGTCAATTAGTCAATGCCAAAAATTGCATGTCGAACGTCACTTCTGCGACGAGATAATCAATAATTAACAAACGTGTCAAGTGTAGTTTTGTTTATTAAAATGTTCTAAGCTTTGAGAATATTATGAATGATCGACTTTTTGGGATAAAATTGTGTTCAAACGATTACTAGTTACACGGATTGAAACATTATTAAGGAAATTTGAGGTTAGGTAACGTATTTTACAAGTAATGTTAACTTGATATCATAAGCAGCGTATTCCTAATATCGTCCCCCAACATCGACCTAATATCGTTTCGGGATGATATTAGTTAACTAAACTATTAAGGATATCTTGTTTTCAATTATTTTTATTTAATAAAAGAAAAACTATCAAGCGTCAAAAAAGCAATCTGATGACGAATTCATTTCAGTCAGAATTGATGAAGAAGATAGCGACGATGATGACGTTGAATGATCCATTTACCATTGAGCTTATTCCCAAAATAGGAAGGGAGAAAAATGGATCCGATGCACCAAGTGCTTCCAGTGGATGCAAGAAGATTGTATTGAAAATCCAGGACCAAAATTCCTATTCTCAATGTGTTATAATAATTAAAATTAGTCCAATAAAATAAATAACCGATAACGATTTGACTGTAATATAGTCCCAATAATTTTTCATTATTTTTTGTAATGTTCGATTACACGCTTCACTCGATATGCTTAATACCGTCCTCGGGGACGATATTAAGTGAATGTGATTTCTTAAAAATATCATACTTTATCGTAAAAGCTCGGTTAAAAGAGTTTAATAACAAAGATTATTAATATTTTATTATTTTATAAAATAAATATTGATTTACTTTAACCATTCCGAGTTTTATTATCCACGTATCTTACATTGTGTTTGCTTTACAACGATTCAACAAAAAGGAGATAATATTTGGCGACTTTGGCTTAATAACAACATCTAGTAATTTTAATAATAAATATTATTTAATATCGAATCTGATCAATTTTACTAGAGTGTAAAAATAATTTGACGATAAGAAAGTCGTGCTATCGTTCGAACGTTATATTTCGAGGTGTATACATAGATATTTGTTCGTGTTGGAAATGTAAACAGCGAGGTGGTGGGAGAGAGACAGCGATAGTGGTCGCTATCAGGCGTTCTCTCTCTAGCCCTTTCGCTCGATTTCCCTCTCTCTCTCTCTGTCTCTAACGTGACAATACAAGTAGGGGGGATAATGCCCTACGTCGTATGACGGTGAACGGAAAGGGTAGAGTCGGTAGCGCGGCGAGAGGGGAGCGGTGGGGAAAGGTGTGGCACGCACTCACACCGTCCGCGACCCTCGTACGACGTATAGCTCCAAGAGTTTTCTCCCCGGAATGTTAATTCTCGGTACTTTAATTCTTACGAGTATTTCCCTCGTGCTTCTGCGATCGAGGAAAACTCTTCGCTAGAAAGCACGACCGAGTAAGAGGGAGTAAAAGAAGGGAGAAAGGAGCAAGAGGCAAGAGGATAGGGAAAGGGCTCGAGCTCTGAGGAAACGACGAAGATTAGGGTGAGAGTACGCTTTTACATGGCTATATATATATATATGTATCGAAGGGTAAGGAACAGGATTTCACAACCATAGAGCACTGCCGCGAAGACGAAACGACAGGGGCAACGGGGTTGAGAAAACACAAATAACGTTTCAACGTTTTTGTAAGTCTGATCTTGTCTTCGTCAGAATTCTCATCGAGCATTCCAATTTTCCTGGTATATAATAATTCTGTACCGGCTGGACATCGTTTTTCTAGGAGTTTATAACGAGTTGCCACAGATTAATGAACACGTTTTCTTTTTTTATTAATTTTTTTAATTTTAATTTATCGATGACTGAGTTGAGAGATATTTGTAATTTCGGTATAGCAAACAAAAATTTAATCATATTTTTGAGTAGATTTGTTATTATTGTTATTGAAATTATAAGAATATTGCTTGACAGACTTAACCAATCTATGAAAAGCGTGAGATCCGATAATAAATTTCATTCGATCGCGGTAAAATCAAAAACAAATTTTTGTTCTTCCGTACAAAATTCAGTCAGTTATAAGACTAAGGTTCTCATTGTTTCGTGCTTTATCTACCTTGCCGTAAAGGAAAAGTCTTTTCTAAGAGAGAAAATACTAGACGAGAATGGTCCGTTCTCTCCTTGTATCTCTGGTACGAATGGGAGAGCAGCCCAAAGGGTGAGAGGGCTTGGATGGGAAGGAAGGGAATTGGTGTTGATTGTCTCTTGCAGGTCTCTCTCCTGGAATCGCGTCTGACACCGCCACCGGAGATTGGGATTACCCTTTATATACCACACGAATGTACCAAGTATATAGTCTAATGTATCGTATATATATATACACACACACACATATATATGTATATGGGTGTGTGTGTGTATATATGCATCGTCCGGTCACTAGTACCGACGGAATAGAAGAACTGCGGTCGTCTTCTCCTCGTGGCGTATATTCGCGAGAGAGATTTGAGGGCAGAGGGAGGGAGAGAAAGAGAGAGAGAGAGAGAGAGAGAGAGAGAACAGTGAAATACGAAAAAAGAAAAGTGTATTATACCATGGTAGTAATATGTTGTAGGATCGCGAGGAAGAGCGAGAGAGTCGGGAAGATGCCGAAAAAAAGGTAGAAAAGGACGAAGAAAAGGAAGAAAAAAAAGTAACAAGTCGCGGTAGTGGTAACTGCTCTCGTGGTTTTTTGCCATATCCCAGCGAACGTCACATCCGGTCAACGCGTCTACCGCGACGACGTCGACGACGACGATGGCCACTTGCCAGCCCGGCCACGCTTCTTCGTTTCTCGTTTCAAGAGAGGAAGCGTGTTTACTCAAGTAGATCATCGATACAGCTCGGTGGTAGAGGAACCTTCTAGTCAGAATCACACGATTCATCGAACATGCGTTTATGGGATAAAAATTCCTGAGTGATGAAACAAGATATTATGTTTTGAAAGAAGTGAATTAATTTGATAAGGAAATCGTAATTCTCGAGGATTTTGATCGTTGTGACAAGCTTCGAACGATGTCCAGTCCAGTGCACATTCGTTGAGGAAGATGAATATGTCCTAGCAAAAGATTTCTCTCAACCCTCTCCTCTTTTTATGACATTTCATTTTACACGTTACGAGACGTTACGACTATGAGAAAGAGTATAGAGACAGAGTGAAAGACAAGAAATAAAAACGTTAGGCGTTTAATCGGTGGAAAAAACATTGCCCGTGAGAGAGGTCAACGTGTTATAAACGTCAAATATTTCAAATACGATATTATTACTATATTTTATAATGCATCGAGTAACACGACGATTGCATAATTTTCGCACATAGTAAACTATGGGGACTTATATATCTGACATCGTTGAATCCTCCGAGAAATTTCCCTTCCCTCTCGATTTCTCTTCTTTCTGTTTCTTCTCTCATTTTCTTGCTCTACCCCCCCCCCCCCCCCCTCCATCTCCCTCTTTCTTAAAGTCTGACCTTTCCCTCAATCCCCTCGACTGATGCAGTCACGTTTTTATCGTGTCACGAATTTATCAACCCCTGAACTCCGTTCTGTAGAAACACACACACACACACATATATACTTATATACATTTATAAATAAATATATGTATATATATATATATATGTATCGTGATATATTCTCGCACGGTATTTTCGCGACTCCTTTTCACAGCCACAAGCGGCATAAGGGAATAGGGGTCCGGTATAAAACACATATATATATATATATACACGATTATATTCATCCAGGGATAGAAAAGAAGAACATGCTCTCTAAAACTCGCTCTCGTTTCTCGATCACCACATCGAGAGAGAATTCTTCCTCGCGGCTTCCTTCTCGCCCCTTGTTCTATTTTAAAAATATATTCCATTTTTGTTTTCTTCGAATTTTTATAATCCTCCTCCATTCCTTGATTCTGCCCCTCAGCCGCAAAATATCGTGACGTGTTGGCGCGATCTCGCACTAAGAAAATTCTCTACTCGGGCGTCTCGAAGTTTTACAGGGTTGGAGAGAGAGGGGGAGGATGGGCGGAGGGTGAGAGAGAGAGGAAGAGGTTCGAGGAGTATACAGACACCCTGCTGGTTATCTCAATCCTCGACGTTCCGCACGGATCACTGAAGAATTCTTCCTACATTGTGGTATGTGTGTTTTATACATTTATACATAGATATGTATCTCTACGATGTGCAAGTAGTCTTGAACTACACAATACATGGACGCGCGAGAGAGTCGAGCGGACGATCGTGAAAAAGATCCATTCGCGGGAGCGTGGTGTAGGCGAGCGAAGGAGACTCTGGATCCAGGCGAGACCAGGACGATAAATTCAACTCTATTGCCTCCCACCCCTCCGCTCTTCTTCTCCCTTTGCCCCATACCCCTTTACGAATAAAATAGATCTCGACTAATTGTGGGAGAGATGCACGACTCGCTTCTCCGTCCTCGCGAGACACACTGCACTTCGGGGGCATCTTACCGGTATATATCTTCGGAAGTATCGGTAAACATATCATTAAAGCTTTTTCACAACATCTATTAATGTAAATCGCTCGTCGATTATCATTTATGAAATGTATTGAGTGATTATAGGTATACGTAATGAAACGATCTGTCATTTTTGTCATTTTATTGGAAATGGATGTAAAAATACTACAAACGGGTATTGGGCAAATGTTGAAGTCGTAATGTCTCAATTATGTTTTTTTTTATGAAAAATATCAACTTTTCATTTTTTTTGTTCCTTAGCTTAACGTTGAATCAAGAATCGAACAACATTTACGAATTTGATGAGAAAGTCAAAGATTTTGCCAACGATAGAGATTTTTTAATGTAAATCGCTCGTCGATTATCATTTATGAAATGTATTGAGTGATTATAGGTATACGTAATGAAACGATCTGTCATTTTTGTCATTTTATTAGAAATGGATGTAAAAATACTACAAACGGGTATTGAGCAAATGCCGAAGTCGTAATGTCTCAATTATGTTTTTTTTCGATGAAAAATAGCAACTTTTAATTCTTTTTGTTCCTTAGCTTAACGTTGAATCAAGAATCGATCGAGATTTACGAATTTGATCGGAAGGTCAAAGATTTTGTTTGTATAAGACGAAAATTTGAACATTGTCGAGTTTTGGTAAGAGCGCGAAGCGCCTTAACGCGGAATACCGCTACTATACAATTTGTGTATGATAAACAACATATATATTGTGTGGAGAAACATCGTCGAGGAGGAAGACACTAAGAACTTAAATGCGAGGAGGAGGAGGAGGAGGAGGAGAGAGGGAGAGAAAGGGAGGGAGAGAGAGAGAGGGAGAGAGAGATTTGCTGGCCCGCACGAGCGCAAAGATCAAGCAGGATCGTGCGACCCGGACCCCTCGACCTGTGCGGCTGGTATATATATCCTCTCGCACCCCCGCCACTGCCACCGCCTTTGGTCCGAGTCTCACCTGGCGAACCTGACTACTCCAACATCTATACCTCTCACCTTTTCACGGGTATTCTTGTAGTCCCTCTTTCTCGTCTTTATATCGGCAAACATTTGGTACCGCACGATTCTAACAAGTAATCGATGTGTGTGCATGTGCGCGTTTATGATGCAACCTGTTAAATCGTCAGTTTTGCAAAACAAATCTTTCAAGAGCTTCCAAACAGTAAATCGTCGGTCAGTTTTCCAATGGTTGGATTTTTATGAACTCTTAACCGAAATAACGACTTATTTATAGTGAAATATATAAAAGTTTGAGAGAGAAGCTGGTACAGAAATCACATCTGTTCAGTGTTTT
Source organism: Netelia fuscicornis (assembly GCA_946811545.1). Lineage (NCBI taxonomy): Eukaryota > Metazoa > Arthropoda > Insecta > Hymenoptera > Ichneumonidae > Netelia > Netelia fuscicornis. The sequence continues at coordinate 13,611,478 of OX328015.1, read as the reverse complement.
GCTTATATTTGTTCTCGAATTATTTTTCACCGGTTCAAAAATTTTGCGTCTAAAATCGTTGCTAATGATAACGAAATATATAAGGCTTCTTAAAGAGATTCGACATATTCGGAAGCCTCGATCTGATCTTCTTTGCTTCAAATTGAAATTTATTTAAACCTATTTCAACATTTATAGATGATTTTTTTTAGTTTTGTTCAAAAAGAGTTTATTGATAATTTTGTGTAGGGTTTTTGATGATATTCGAAATAGAAAAATTATGGGATCAGTTGAAAGTCGAAAAACATTGGTTCTAAAAAATACCTATTTTCAATGTACCTTTTCTCAGGAACCGTACGTCCGATTTTGACCATTTTTGTTTTGCGTGTATATTAGAGTGTTATAAACACTGTGTCAAGCCATTTTTGCGATATTTTGTTTCAGAATTTTTTGACATCGTTTTGAAATTTTGTTAAAATATTTGACCACGTTTTTTGACCTTCAAATATATTTTTCTCGGGTCTGAATAGTTTTTTCAAAAAAATGGCTTAACACATCCGATACACCGATATACGTTCTTGGCAGACTAGAAATGGTCGAAAGTAGCAATATGCTATAATTTCAATTTAACCTCTCGTCAAAGAAAATCTGTTAGAATAAAAAAGAAAAAAGCAGCTTGATGTCAAAAAGAGAAGGGCAACGAGAAATGCCGAAACGAAAGTTTCAAAGGTAACAGACAAGGTGCCGTGAAAAGGTAAAACTAGAGAAAAGAGCTGTTGACAGAGTTAAGAGTCCAGTGCTTTAGGAGATAAATGATGTTTTGGAATTAGAATCAGATGTTAATTTCACTAATTTAGGTGATGATGATGATGACGATAAAAAACATAGGAAATAGATACATCATTGGTTCCGAATTTGCTAGAAACAATAAAATATGGTACTCTAGCACATCATGTTAGAGTGACCAGACAACAGGATTTGGCCTGACATGTCAGGCTTTTTAGACACCTATCCGGCTTGCGATTGGACTTTAGCAAATATCAGGCTTTTTCAGAAAACGTAGGTACTTGTTCCTGTATTTTACCAATAATTACCACTTGCAGCTATAAAAAAAAGACTATTTTGAGTCCACCGTCGAAAAATTGTTTCTTGCATGTCTAAAAAAAAGAAATTAGAACATGTGCGCCGCTCTCTGCCAAATATCAGGCCTTTTTGGTAAAGTCAGGCTTTTTTGGCAGGATTTTTGATTTTTACATCTGGTTACCTCACTTCATGTGGGCTTTAGGCTCGATCGGAGCGCAGTATACTGCTGGTAATTGTTATGTTATGGATGGATGTGGTAATTGTTAAGAATGACTCGACTCTCATTGTCAATATAGTGATCGCCATTGCCGATAAGTCTTGGCAATCGAGGGATTGATCACTCGAGAAATCAATGAACCATTTCATCTGAAATCAGGCTAGGAATCGCTAAAAATCGCTGGAAATCTCAGGAAATCGCTGAAGTTGAATGATTATTCCTGATTTCCTCGTGATTTCTCCAAATGTATAGGAAATCATTGGAAATCTTAGAGAAATCGTTTGATTTCGGGAATGGCTGGGCATCACTCATCTTCTCTCCAAGCGAGTAAACATTTATCAAAGTTTTTCAATTGACAGTCCAGAAATCACTAATTTCTGAAATTCGAGGAGTCACTGGAAATCTTTGGAATCAACAGAAATCACGTGCAATTACAAGTTATCTTATTGATTAAGAAATCACGGGAATCGCAGTGGAAATCGCAAGAAATCGATTCCTTTTGGGAATCATTATGATCAAAATTCGCAAAGCTTTGCCACGCTCGTAAAAATGTCCGGATAATTTTTGGCCCATTTCTCACATCTCCATGAGCTCTTTAAAAAGTTTTGAAGCACATTTTGCGCTATACGAACGAAAACGAAAGTACAACTTCTTGAAATTACGCTTTTTTGGATCTTTACGAAATTCGTCCAAGTATTGATAATTTGTATTCCGGTGAATTTATATTAGGTCCGAAGCTTCAAGGACCACGTACTATTGGAAATTTCTTCGGAAAGGACATATATTTTTAAGAAAACGTCTGTACATTTTCATAAAAATTGTCCAAAACTAACTTTTTTGAGTTTCATTCACATGTGATTTAGGACTAAAGAATTGTTTAGTGGACGTAGCATAACTTTGCACGTACAAATCTCCGCCAACATTTTCTCTTCTTCATACTCCTTCAAGGAATAGATTTTTCTCTCTCTCTCACACTTCCTTCGATTCTCGGTACGTCGAGCCTCGAGAGAGAGGCGGAGTCGTTTTCTCTGGTCGGTAGTAAGCTCTCGCGAATCACGTTAATATCGCAAATAAAATCCCCGTTGCGATTCGAGGGCGGAGGAAAGCAGGAGCACGAAGAGAAAAAATAAGGAAGCAAAAAAGTCGACAAAAAATAGCCGCAGCTCGGTCCTAGCTCTTCGGGTAGGTTGAGCTTGAGGGGTTGAAAAAAAAACCAGCAAAATGGGAGGTTTAAAAATAAAAATAAAATTGAAATGTTCCGTTGCCACGAAAGAAGGAGCTAGAAAGGGAGAGAGAGAGAGAGAGAGAGAGAGAGAGAGAGAGAGAGAGAGAGAAATATGCAGTTCGCGGCTGTCAGGAGGATTGCCGACGGCTCTATGCACCAGTGGGATGCACCTTGTGCACTCTTCGAGTCGTCGTCATCGTCCTCGTCCTCTTGTACCGCCACGCAGCATCCCAACGATCCAGCCATCCGGTTTGCGCGAGAGAACCCTAGAGCCCAAGATGGCGTCGTGTTTACTTCGTTAAGCAGTTAATTACTCCCGGAGTCCCGGGTCCCTGCCACCCTTGCTGCTGTTGCTGTTGCCCCTTTTCCTCCCTTCTTCCCAACCGGAGTGAGAGAAAGAGAGAGGGAGATTTCTTGCAGTTTTCGTTCATCATTCTCCCTCCCTCTCTCTCTCTCTCTCTTTTCTCTTTCTCCTCTTTTGCTTTGCGCACTCTCAACTATTTTCGCTTTTCGCTGGCTCGTGTAGCCCCCCCCCCCCCCCCCCCCCCACTTCACGAATGCAGAACTAAAGTGGAGAACGTGAACCCCAAGGGGAAAAAGACGAAAGATGGGAATTTTTATGTAACGAATGAGTGTGAGAGAGAAGACAGCGAGGTATATATAAAGTACGCGAATCACGGAAATAAACGAAGAGAGGTGAATTTGTTGGCTATATGGAGTTGAAGAATAATATACCTAAGGGTTGGGAGAAAAACGAAGAAAGATCTAAGACGAAATAGCAGCGGTCTATTCCGTGTAGTTGAGTGAGAGCGAGAGAATGAAGAGGCGAGAGAGAAAGATCATAGAACGTCATACCGCAAATCCGATCGAGCCACCCTCGTCCGGCAATCCATTTATCTATTTATCTCGAGAAGGAGCGAACGGTTAGAGTAGCAGAGTAGATAGCGAGAGAGATGCTGGAAAGTCGCCGAGGGCCTCGGGTAATAAGCTAATATTAAAATAAGTCCGTTGGCAAACCGCGCGATGACGACGCTGAGAAAGCGCGGGATATATATTGAGAGGGAGAGACAGAGAGAGAGTGAGGGAGAGGGAGAGGGAAGTTCGCGATGTGGTTAAGTCACTGATGCGACCTCTGCCGTTTCAGTTATATGAAGTGGTGTATATACCTGTCCCTGTACACGTATAAACATTACTTCTCAACCCCTCGATTAAAAAGTAAAGTGATCAACGTCCGCGAGGTCTTTAATTCAAATTTAACCTCTTACTTGCCTTAATCATTGGAAAATTCGAGCCACCTACAATCGATCTTATCGATGAGTTATGGTTTTGTTTTTGTACGCCGAAAGCGATTAAAATACTGGAGGACCTGGAAAGAGGGATGTAAAATTGAGGATCGAGATCGCATTATCGTGAAATTTTCGAAGAGATAGTGGGAGGAAATTGTCATCTACGTGTAAAAAAATCAAGATTTTTTTTTAATTTCGTCGTTTTTTAGATTTTTCTGATTTCCATCAGGGATTTTGTTTTTTTTTTTTCATTTTTATTGAGGATATCGTCCATTTGCGTTAATTTGTTTATGATTCCGTGAATTTTTATCGAGAATTATGAAAACAAAAAGTATTGTACTGTCAAATTCCATATCTACATGGGCGGATTTGAGTCTGGATGGAATGCAGTTTTTTTTTTCTCAGCGAGACGCTAGCAACTTTGGGTTCGGGCGAGCGGAGGGGCTACGAACGGTTGCTGAGAAAGAGAGAACGGCCCGGGGGCCTCGATGTACGCCAACTCTCCCCTCGCACTAGGCACTTCTAGTTTCCATCAGCAAAGTAATTAATTTTTAATGTACTTTACCTGCTTATTTCTTTCGTATCACGCTGGTTCTCGTTGCACGTCCCTTCTCCTCTCCCCCACTCTCTCCCTCTCGCTCCCTCTCTTTCTTTTTCTTTTTCTCTCTCTCCCTCTATCTCGCTCTCTTTCTCTCTCTCTCTCTTCGCGATATACATTTTTTTCTATCTCGCTCGGGTTCATCCACCACACCGGAACATCCGAACCCTTCTCTCTCTCTCTCTCTCTCTCTCTCTGTCTCTCTCTGTCTGTCAGTCTCTCTCCCTCTTTCTCTCTTTCTCTCTCTACCTAACTCCCATCCCTCTGATAACGCCTTCAAGGGTGGGATGGGAGGGTGAGTTTTGCGTCGCGCTCGCGTTGGGCGACGGTTATGAATTTCTAATGAGATTCCGTGGGAGATCTGCGAGAGATTAGCGTGAGACGGTGGAAAGGAGAGAGAGACAGAGAGAGATAGAGAGAGAGAGAGATCGTCGTCACGGACGAGCTCTTCGGTAAAAGTCTTCCTGCTCTCACTTGTGTACCTTGCATGTCTAAAAAACACCGCGAAGCTTGGGAGAAGAAATCGCTTTGAGGAATGGGGGGTGGAGCGAGGGGATTGGAATGATTATGAGGATACGAGGGAAGGAGAGAGACAGACTCATTCTCCGTTCCATATTACGTACAGGGATAGTGTGCCGGAGGAAAAAAAATGCTGAAAGACATAGTGACACACGGGTGCGAGAGAATATTCGCGATAGTAGCGCGATAACTGTCTCGCCTCTCGCGAAAGCTTTTCCATCCTTATAAACCCTTGAGCTTTTCCTTCTCCCCCCTCCCCCTCCCCACCCAACCCTCGAAAACATTCAACCGTGAGTTGTGCAAGAGACGCGGTTTTTCGTCGCTGCTTCGCGAAAGGTTGTTAAATTTTTCATTAAAGAAATTTGTTTATTCTTGTATTTTCTTTTTTTTTCTATTCAATTTAATTTATGTTATCACGTGTGATTTTCTTTCGCAGATCGATGCGAACTAGAAGACAGATGGAATGGATCATTTCGCAATATGTTTAAAAATGACTAATTTTAATCAATGAAAAAATATAATTACGGAGTTATATAATTGTATATGGAATTACAATTTATTGTCAATAAATCATTGAATTCCGCCATCATTCGTACGATTTAAAAGCCAATATTATCGACGCATTTTGAACTTAATGAAAATTAAAAATTTCAAATTTGATTGAAATTTTCGAAATTTATTTAGATTATACACGTTTTATGCTCGAGATGAAACGAACAGCCAAATATTGTTCCAAAAATATATCTTCTCTTTCCATAACGGGCACTATTAACCCTGTCGTATATAGTTTTTTCAAATTATTAATTCGAAATTATGTTTAAAAATGAGGAATTATAATATAATTAATAAAAAATACAATTACGGAGTTATATAATTGTATATGCGATTACAAATTTATTATCAATAAATCATTTAAATCCTCTATCATCCCTACTATTTAATAGCCAATATTATCGACGCTTTTTGACCTTGATAAAAATTTCAAAATTCAAATTTAATTAAAATTTCCAAAATTTATTTAGATTATACTCGTTTCATGCTCGAGATGAAACGAACAGCGAAATATTGTTCCAAAGATATATCTTCTCTTTCCATGACGGGCACTGTTATCCCTGTTGTATATAATTTTTCAAATTATTAATTCGAAATATGTTTAAAAATGACTAAATTTAATTAATAAATAAATACAATTACGGAATTATATAATTGTATATGCGATTACAAATTTATTATCAATAAATCATTTAAATCCTCTATCATCCGTACTATTTAAAATCCAATATTATCGACTCATTTTGACCTCGAACAAAATTTCAAAATTGAAGTTTAATTGAAATTTCCAAAATTTATTTAGATTATACTCGTTTCATACTCGAGATGAAATGAACAGCTAAATATTGTTCCAAAAATATATCTTCTCTGTCGATAACGTACACCGTTAAGCCTGCCATGCCATGCCATTTTCTTTTATACATATAAACAATACCTACATATAGGCATATCATAAATGAAATCATTAAAATAATTATTACAACAATTTTTCGTCAAACTAATTCTCGTCGAGTAAAGGTCCAAGCGCAGGTGTCCAAGGGTGCATGTGTTGGTTCGAATAGTAGGCCATAAGACTCGCTGAATATTTACTTCCCTCCCGCTGTGAGAGCTTCGGTCGGCCTTTCGCCTCTTGGTAATACGCACTTGGTCGAACCACGCGCGTTCACATTTTTCTTTTACCTCAGATTCTCTTTCTCTTCTCGGCTCACTCGAGGTAAATTTTACTCGCAATCGCCGAACGATTTTCTCCGGCTCCTTTACCTGTTTGCGTCGCTCAAATTTACCTCCACCATAACTCTAGGTGGAAATATATATATCTATATATATGTCTCTACCGTTCATTGTTACCGTCACTCGACATGGCATTCACCGTTACGATGTTTCCTGCATTAGAGCCACTAATTTTATAATTCTACCTCGAGGGTCAGTTTTCTGTACCCTCCCCCCCCCCCCCCCCCTCCCCCTCTCGCTGTCTCTCTCTCACTCCCAACCACGCACACAGCGACGTCACACCAAAACGATTCTATCTTCGTAAATAAGGTATGAAAAATACAAACGATATATCGTTGTACGATCCGACAAGTAGTAAGAAAAATTTATGAGAATTAGCATATTTTATACGATGCGAAATTTTAGAAAGTTCCCTTGACGACATAATATTATTTCTCTCATTTCCCACAGGCGGAAGGAAATTTTTCCGACACTGTGTTTAAGAAAAATGATCAAAAATGACAAGAAATTATTTACAAATACGTGGCTATATACATACGTCCATACAAAACATATGTTAAGATAGTTTTTTCTTATTGTTGCAAATCGACTAAAGAACAACATACTCAAAATTCAAATTGATCCTACGTAAAGTTTATTTGTTATATAATAAACAAAATCATGAATTTTCTTTTCCATAAGATTTGTTATAAAAAACTGGAACTGTTGTAAAAAAAACTAATCGAAGCTTCTATGATGTCGTATAAAAATGTGTGCCAAATTTCAACTGGTTTCATCGACCAAATAATTGAGATATGAATTGTATAATGTCGCCATATTTAACACGATCTCTTATGGGAAATTGCAAAAAATGTTGATTTTCAAGAATAAATATCGTGATTTTTGAGTCGATAAAGTCTTCTGAAATTTTACACACGTGTAAATATGACATCGAAGAACGTTTCTGCAAATTTTCAGTGCAATCTAACGGAAACGCTGTAACGATAGGACTACTTTAATTTCTATACACGAGTATTACATGAAGCAACAATGGCGTTTTTACGGGATTCAGCAATCTACACTATACCTCTCTCTTTCTCTCTCCTTCTTGCTTCTTCTACATTCTCTTTCGCGGTTTGGCCTTGCCCCCGCCCGTCGATAGGTATATATTCTCTCGGTTATTTCTTCGGGGAACGCGTAAACTCTCCCTTGCAACACACTCTTTCACTCTCGTGGGTCCCCTCGAGCGCATTATGTGTTTATCCCTCTGTTCTCCACCTTATACTTGACCATCTTGCTCTTCTTTTCCTTCGCTGCAATTTCTCTCTCTCTCTCTCTCTCTCTCTTGGATTTTTTTTTACCCCTCCCTTGCAATCATCGATGCAGGGAGACAAAGAAAGGAAGCAAGTCATACACACACGCACACGCATACAAATACTTAAACAAAGAGGGAGAGTAAGTGAGAGATAGAGAAAGAGAGCTCGATGAAGCTTGTCCAGAATTCATGCGCAGGTGTGTTTTCTCTCAGGTTCGGTCATGCATTGAGTTCAACGAGAAAACGTTTCTCCTTTTGCTCCTTGCAAAATCGTACATGCGAGAAGTTTCAGTCTCGCTGAAAATAACAAAATCTAGAAGGAGTTTGAGGAGGAAGGGCAAAAGAAAAAAAGAGCAAGAGAAGAGGGTAAAAAAGAAATGCGGAGGGCTAATAATTATGAGACATTAAGTGACGAGAGTGAGAGATGGTGGAACATTTCAGGAAAAGACTCCTCGTCGAAAGAGTTCCACGTTCTTCTCGTTTCGAAGTCATCCTCTTCCTCGCCATCTCCTTTTCTTCTTTCATGGACTTCTTCGCGTATATATATATGCGTTGATGCGAAGAATGAAAGAAGTGCAACGGAGAGAAAAAGATAGAGAGGGGAGGGAAAGAAAGAGGGAGAGATAGAGGGAAAGACAGAGAAAGAGTTAGGCAAGTGCAGGGATTCCAGGAAGAGTCCTGAGGAGCTAAGACAATGTTTCTCCGACGGTTCGGCTTTCTTCTCTCGAAGGTCCAAGAACTCGCCTCCACGCGCGCATAGCTCCCCTTTTCTTTTTCCCTCTCCTTCTTGCGCGGCCCATTAGCCCATCTGAGACTTTTTGTCTTTGTTACTCTTATTATCTTTTGCGTGTTTTGCGGAATATCATACTTTTTATCTCTTTACCCTTGGCCACAAGTTTGTGCCCTTCGGACACTCGGCTTTCGCGTTGCACTTCTCTCCGCCTACCTCGCCGTTTTTCCACACGTTTCCAACCCCTCCCCCACCCTCTCTCCCACTCTCTCCCTCGCTTTAGCAAGATTCGAGGAAGAGAGGGTTGAAAACCGGTAAAGTGCATCTCTTTTTCACAATTTCGTATTGTAAAAAGGTTCCCTAGTTAGAATCGACCCACGTTTTCTTGATTAATTTTTCAATCAAGAAAATTATAATTGATACGTGAGCATTGTTGATTTCATTTTTAGGAAACAATGGCTGCAATGTGTGGAAACAATGAATCAGTGGTGAAGAAAGAGGAATCAAGATGGTTTTCTTGATTTCTGTATAAGCTTCGTTACAAAGCGAACGACCAAAGTAAAGTACATGGATGAGGGTAATAATATTGCAACAGGGTCATTCTGTATGTGTAGGTATTTGTACTTTGGCATCGGTCGAGAAATTTTCTCGCGTTCTTTCGGCGTCCGAACCTTCCATACCCATCATCCCTACAATGGCTTATAGCTTTTAATCCATTTTGAGAAAGGCCGTCACGACGTGTACGTCGTGTCTCTCGTAAGGTGCTCAGAGAGCTATTCGATCGTTCCTTCTCTTTCTATTGTCTCCTTCGTCAGGTGATAGACAATACAGGTAACATCGTAAAATCGCCTTTTCTCTCTATCCCCACGTCCCTATCTCTCTCCCTCTCTTTCTCTCTGTCTCGTCTCTCTCACAGGTCGACGTATGAACCTCTCGTACTTACATATTTTCCAAGAAAGTTTTACGACTGACACGATGGATTTAAGGAGGTTCGACATATTTGGAAGCCCTGATCTGATCTTCTTTGCTTCAAATTGAAATTTATTCAAACCTATTTCAACATTTTTCGATGATTTTTTTAAATTTTGTTCAAAAAGAGTTTATTGATAATTTTGTGTAGGGTTTTTGATGATATTCGAAATAGACAAATTTTGGGACCAGTTGAAAGTCGAAAAATATTGGTGCGAAAAAATTTCTATTTTCAATATACCTTTTCTCAGGAACCGTTCGTCCGATTTTGACCATTTTTGTTGTGCGTGTATATTAAAGTGTTATAAACAATGCATCTAGCTATTTTTTCGATATTTTGTTTCAGAATTTTTTAACATCGTTTTGAAATTTTGTTAAAATTTTAAACCACGTTTTCTTACCTTCAAATATATTTTTCTCGAGTCTGAATCGTTTTTTCAAAAAAATGGCTCGACACACCCTTCGTTTGGATATACTAGTTACGTCAAAAAAATATGCCGATACGATGAGTAGATTTCGAGAAAAAGTACATTATAGGTGAAAAAACATAACTTTTCAGGAGACACGATTTTCTGAAAAAGTTTGAATTTCTAATAAATTAAAACGCTAACTTAAAACAATTATTTAACATACTTCCACTGCTCAGAATTTCATGAAATTTGAACCACGTATCAAGAGAGACACGTACTTTCAGAAAAAAAAATTCTTTTAAAAATACATTTTTTGACCCTGCAATATGTCGAACCTCCTTAATTAAACCTCTGAAAATTTGACCACTGGAAGAAAATCTACACTGAGCAGGTATATGCCACGTTACTGTACGCGAGGAAACGAAACCTCGGGTATGTCGTGAGTTCAAAATTTTCCTCTCGAAGATGGGATAAAAAAATTATTACTCGTCACATTTTACAGATTCAAATATATTTAAAAATATTAATTTTCATTTATGTAATAATAATAATTAAAGAAAAACACTGAATGATTAATATTTCTCGAGGAGAAAGTTCCGGATATAATTTGTTTATTTATCGAACGAATACATAATTTATCATTTCTAAATAGTTTGTAATAATCGTGAGAATATTATGCAAACGCTTCAACAAAATATTCATTTCAAGTCCTGTGAGTCTCTTCCTTCTATTCGTACACCTGTCTGAGTTAATAATTGACGAATATATCACTCGGATAATTGTATTAACAAATGTATCTACGAAAGAAAGGAATTCTGTCTGTTCTCTTTCCGGTCATGGTAAAATTTCGCGTTGTGAATGAAAATTTCCAGGCCGTTTGGTCGATTCGTAATGTCTCTAATCTTCGACGTATCGATTCGAGTATCATCAATGAACGGTTATAAATCAATCGAGAACAGCACGTGTTATATATATCTTACGTGCAGTGTGGCAGACAATGAGATTCCAGCGTCGCGTTAATATTCTCGACTCATGGATATACGTAGATTTCCAATATACATAAATGAATCATGTTCGCGAAGCCGAAGGAAAATGAGACAAATCGATCGCTGATAATTTTCATTCAGTATTAGGTCGTTCACAAGAAATTATTTCTAATTATATATCTCGTGTCTCTCGTGATCAACGTACGAGGAGAAAATTATATTTCTGTCAATATTATTTCACGACAATGTCGGTACGACTCGTATTCACATTCCCCACGCGTCTAAACTTGAACAAATCTAATCCTTCGAATTTCGAGATAATTTATCGTAAATATTTTAATTATATTTATGAAAAAAATATAATTTATTTATTTCATTATTTTTATTTTCTATTTACATTCGTCATTCGTCGATAATTTTTTGCTCTCGATCTCGAATTGCGTTAATCCTTAATATCGAAGGAAATCTGTACCTACGTACGGAATTGTCGAAAATCGGGAATGAACCACAAAAGCACCTTCCGGTACTTCTCAAGTTTCCTGCGATGGGCATATAACAGTGAAGAAGATAGAGATGGAGAGATAGAGCGAGCCAGAAACAGGGAAGCTCATAGAGAGAGAGAGAGAGAGAGAGAGAGAGAGAAAGCTCCGGAAACTATGAATGAGCGCGTCACTGACACTTCTATGCTCTATATATTCTCGCTTTTGGCGAATTCTGGAGAAGACGGGTTATCTCGAGACTTTTGACTCTATATAACATCGAATATTGGCCGTTAAATCGAGTATATACTCGAATACAACTATTACAACTTGTATAACCTTTATTCGCGATACTACAATTCGCCCGTACAGCCATTCGAGCCAATATAAACCAAATTCTAACTGCCGATTCAATGTATTAGACTCACATATACGCATCCTCTTTCGCCTCGATTCGACGGAGCCCCGTCGTTCTAACACATCGAATCAACCGCCAGACATTTGTCTGTATTATCCGAATGGATATACAGCCGGCTTATCATGAATGAACCTTTCAGAAATAGTATCAGCGTAGAGAGAGAGAACAGGAAGTGTCATTTTAATAAATACCTATCTCTCTCCTCTCACTCTCTCTCTCTCTCTCTCTCTCTCTCTCTCTCTCTCTCTCTCTCTCTCTCTCTCTCTCTCTCTCTCTCTCTCTCTCTCTCTCTCTCTCTCTCTCTCTCTTCGCGAATAGCAAAATCGCTAAATTGCACAGTTATGTAAGATCGAGCCGAAAGTCGAAGCCCCGGAAAAGGATGACTTCGGAAATGGAATAGACTCTAAACCTCCCTATGTCAGATAGACGAACCGTTCGATCCTTCAATAATGCAGAACGAGGGCGTTCCACGACGCGGTCGAAACTAACGGATATAACCGAATCAGTCGTAAACTGCAGAGATACATCGAGAGAAGATATCTGACGATATACGAGTAAGCTAGCTAGTCTGATAAAAATGATCATTTCGTTGTAAATGTAGTTAAGATGTTTTAGAAATTTTGTATCCAGGTAGGTATATGGTATAAAATACAATAATAATAATAAATGTTGCCATATGAAGTATTAATTTTTCTTCCACGATAGAAACAAAAGTCCTAATGATTCATACTTTTCTCCAATATTCTGTTTTTATTCGAACGATGTTACGCACGGTAACGTCACAAACACTCGCGATTCGCGTAACGTTCGTTCGCGGAAACATATTTTCTCTCATCGTTTTTTTTCCTCTCTTCTCATACCTGGTAACACGACTCGATCGAGCCGTTGTAACTATTCAATTGGCTCGAGGTTCTCTCGGTTCGAGACGAGCGAAGGTTGAGAAAAGTGTGTAAAAGAGAAGAGAGAGAGAAAGAGAGAGAGAACGAGAATAAGACGGAAGAAGAAGAAGAAGAAGAAGAAGAAGAAGAAGAAGAAGACGAAGAGTATGAAGAGCGTAAGAACGTCTCCCAGAAAGAGAGAGAGAGAGAGAGAGAGAGAGAGAGAGAGAGAGAGAGAGAGAGAGAGAGAGAGGGAGAGAGAGAGAGAGAGAGAGAGAGAGAGAGAGAGAGAGAGAGAGAGAGAGAGAGAGAGAGAGAGTGGGAGAATATTGAAACTATGTGAAGTTACGAATCGATATATACAATTACGATATACGGAAAAGATGCCAAGTTTCTCCTGTATAAAAGAGAGTGGCGAGCTGGGGATCGAGAAGGGCGGGGAACTTCGAGGAAAAGCCGTAAAAAGGCCGAGTGCAGTGATTCGAGTACGGGAAAAGAGAGGATGAGGAAAAACGACAAGTCACGTGTACATTATATTCCACGGTAGAGATAACCACGAGACGGTATTACTCTTTTTTTTTTTAATAAAAAAAAGACTATATATATATATGTATACGCATACATAGATTATTGGTAAGAAAGAGGCTCCGCATCGTTACTATATAGTTCACTCTCGCGCACTCTTTCTTTCTTCCTCTCGGGAGAGACATCGCATCGTGGCGCCTTGTAATTTCCGATTCTAATTGCGCGTGCAGTTGAGGGGGACAACGAGAGAGAGACGGAGAGAGAGAGAGAGAAAGAACAAAATGTATATATATAGTGTACGCACCTTGGTTCGTTTCACCGTATGATGCCCTTGCTCACCTCCTTTTCTCGTACATATGAACGCTCTCGAATATCATACGTACGCTTTATGGTCTCGTAAAATTCGCCAAGAAATAATTACATCAGCAGCCAATCTTTTTTTTCCCTTCTTTTCTTTTCTTGCATTCGTGTAGAAATTTTTTTTCATCCCTCCATTTCTCGGTCATTAATACCTTCCACGGGCTTTTTTTTCTTTTACGATGGTCCCCTTGGCGAAACACGTGACTCACTTTTGCGAATGATTTAAAACATGCGCGACATGAACGCACAGGGGGAGGGGGGGGGGAGAAGCTCGTTCGATGAAACGAATTTTATTCGCTCGTTTTAGAAACGAGACAAGACGAAAATTATGTACGCGCTAGTCGAGAAATAATTAGTCCTAATTAGGAAAATGATATTCGCTGGAGACGATGTATAGGTTGTATGTATATATACACACGTAGGTAATAATATAATTCGATCTTTTAAGCATCTGCCAGTCGAGCACACGTCTCTCACGTCTATCTACGAATTTAGATGAGCATTTCTATTTTCGTTCACTGGGCTGCATGTGAAATCTACTTTGGCTGCTTTCTCGAAGCTACGCGGGATGTATAGATACGTACAAGCCCACCAACGATATTACAACGATTTTCGTATGCAGACCGCGATTGATAAACTCTCATCTCGTCACATTTTCCATTTATCTGGTGTTTTTAGAAATAAGAGACAATTTTCTTCGTTACAAACATTAATATGTAATTAAACAAAGAAGCAGCCTTGTGTTTCCAAGAAGAAGCTGAAAATAGGAGAACAAAATGTAATTTACCATCAATTTTGTCAATTAACGATCCACTGGTCGAACATAAAATGTGAAAAATTAATATCGTTCGACTGCAGGAGATATAAAAAAAAGACAATTCATAGAGGAATTATGGTAAATTTCAAGTTAAGGATGAAAAAAAGTAAGTTCCAGGTTGTATTTGAACGAATTAACTCGATCCCATGCTAGAATCGTTAATATATATTTGGATATAACAATAATCGTTTTCGATAAACGACCGCAAGGGCCCAATGAGAGAAATAATATTGGGTTTTGGTGCATTCGTAATTTTAGACATAAGTGACAAATTTGATTATTCTTCAAGCTACCTCTCATTTGTCACTATATTCAAAGACAATCTCGACAGGGCGGGGATGAGAGCGGTTTATTGTTGGATCGGTAACAGGCTACAGTCAGTTTTACCGAGGATATAACGTAATACAACGGTGAAAGATATTAACGACGATCGTCCGAAAATAATATTTTGTTGGGCGTGGGGATGAGGTCAATAATACCGAGATATTAAATACTCGTGGCAATCGTGGATCGCGATACCCTGTACAATTATAATTGATAATGTAAGCGCCGATATTTGTACGAAGTCGCTCAATTAATATTAGGTATAAATGTGACTCAGGTATTACCCGCGATGACCATAAATGATTAGAGTAGGAGGGGAGAGCGAGGTAAGGGGAACCCTTCTAAGAAAGGTACTTAGAAACCCTCGACGTGTTTCGAAACAACGCAAATGCCTTCCTTAAACTTCATTCATGTCATACAACTGCCGATGGCTGCTTTTGTGCCACAAATATAGCCGCGACGACCAAAAACCTGTTTTACGTCCTTTCATTATGAGAAAAATATTTTTCTCATAATGAAAGGACGCAAAATAGGTTTCGTTATGAGAAAAATATGTTTCTCATAATGAAAATAAATATCTAAAGTTTTCTTATTTAATTGTTTTTCGAGGTCATTTGGTAGCTTGGTTTGTATTCTTTGGTTTGGTCGTAGAAATAATAGGTTAGAACTTAATGTGTTTATATTATTATGTTTAATTCAAAAGGCTACTCCTTAACTCCAATTCGAATGTCAACGCTTGTTTTTGTTTTCGAATTTTACCATACCGTGCGAGTCATGCTTACATAGGGGATAGGTAGGAGGGTTGACACAGAGATAAGTTGAAACAATGTCAACGTCTCGGAAAAAATCGAAAAAAACCTTGTTAAGTTTCGACATGTTAATTTATCTTCCAATTACGATTTAACAATGCAATATGTGTTCAATGTTCATGTTTATTATCGATAAAATTTACTTAAAGAATTATTGAATTTGTCAAGTTTAGGGCGACATCGCCGATTTCACATATGGTTAGTGCATAGCTCCCATTACCCGCCATGTCGGGTAATGAGGGCCAAAGACACATTATTGAAAATTCAATTTTTCACTACCTTAAACAATTATTAGAAAGTTTCTGTTTCATAACAATGAAAGTCTACTAACCAAAGGAGTGATCAACAGTGAAAAACATCAATAATACCTTTCATAAATTATTATTTTTTAAACTTTTTCTTAGATGACTTCAATTCCCCCGTTCTTCCCTATTGACAACGTTGGAGAGAGAAGCTAAAAACAAATGATTGAGAGTTCGACTTGAGAGTCAGAGTTACATGCGATATACGTATAAAAAATTTGGCCAGTAAACATACAAGCTCTAAACAATCGATCGCCTTAAAAATTGACAGGTACATAGAGCACTATGACAAAAAGTGGCTGTTGCAATTTTTTTCCCCAAATTTTTGACATAATTCCCTAGATACCCTCAAATCTTTAACGCTCAGTGCCTGAGGGGTTTGTCACTCGCATATTCGGTGGCACAACGATTTCTAAAACGAATTTCTTGCGATTTCCACTGCAATTCCCGTGGAGATAACCTGTGTGATTTTTAGTGATTTTCAAAATTGTGGGGAAAAAATACTAAGAGCCACTTTTTACCATAATCCTCTATTTATTTGCCAATTTTTAACCCGATTGGTTGTTCAATGATTGCTGAAATACCGATCGAAATTTCGAAGCGCCCGTGGCATGTAACATCAAGTATATAAGTCTGTTTAATAAAAGGAAATGCTCTGTACTCGCGTTAAATAAAATAAATAAAATTCCCGTGATCGTTGTTTCCTCACAATAACAAATCGACGGTCTCTTATCTCCACGAATAATCATACATACGAGCGATGCTCCGGAATGTCAGTATGTTACTGGGAAATTGACCAATCTCGTTATGTAACCCTCTTAAATCCTGAATTTTTGTAATTTGTATTTTTCGAAAATTTGAAATACATCAACATAACGAGAAATTTGGAGATTTGAAATAATGAAACTGGTAATTTCGCGCGGAACGCCCCATATTTTACATGCACGTATAGTTGCAGGATGGCCTGTCCGCTCGATCGAGCTGCTGTCTCTTCTCTCTCGCTTGAGGCCAAGAGAACAGAGGACTGGAGCCCGCCGTATCGAGTCAGCGATACGCGAGTTGTCGAGGGAATGTATCGTTCAAGACGATGCGGTACGCGCAGCCCAGGGTAGTTTCATCGTTACGAGAGAGAGAGAGGAAGGGAGAAAGGAGTCCGTTATATATATATATATATATAAATATATAGGTATATATGGATATATGCAAGGAGAATAGAACGACCGAACGACCCCTGAATGTGCAGCATCACACTATGCAAGGATCGTCCAGCGAGCCGACAAATATGAAGGGGGTGAGAATGCGCGAATAGATCGAGATGAAGGGAACCGAGAGAGTTGAGAAGAGAATTTCTGGACCCTCGAAATACGCGAAATACATGGACAAACGGAGAAAAAGAATCGTCTTGTTTGTATGCGAACAATTTTCAACCCCTAACCGAGCCAAAGTTTACGAAAACTATTTGAACTTATGCTAAATATTTTTGTTGTGATACATTGAGCTGTGATACATTACCTTTTTTCCCATCGAGGATAGAGTAAAATGCCACCATTTTTGTAGATTTTCAAACGATAACGATAAAATAGAAATTTCTTTATTCTGGATAAACGCATGATTATTCTCAATTAATCGAACAAAGATATCTCACACCCGGGAGAAATTGAGAAGAGAGACCAAGGCATCGTAAGGTCCAAGGAACACGTATTGACTAGTCGACTGTTCGCTCTGGAAGGGTTGTGGCCAAGACGAGATGAGCGCAAGCAAGGGGTAGAGGTAGCGAGCAGGGAGTGTGGTCCGACTCTGGAGAATCTGAGAAGACCAGAGGGAGAGAGAGAGAGAGGAAGAGAGAGAGCGTGAGAAGTAACGATCATAGGCAAATGGCTAGAAGGGGGTTGTCAGGGAGCGAAGACGTGAGAAGAAGGGAAGTTCGAGGCCTGGAAGGGACGTCCGAGGATGGAGAGAGACAGAGGGCAAGATAGACAGAGAGAGAAAGCGCCAAAGGTAGTTTTGGCTATAACATATATGTATGTATGCATGTACCGAAGGGGAGAAGCTCTCTTGGTCGCCATCCTTGCACAAGGAAGCAAGAGAGACAGGCAGAGAGAGAGAGAGTGAGTAAGAGAGAGAGAGAGAGAGAGAGAGAGAGAGAGGTGGGGTGTTGGCTGGACTACAACCTAAGACTGATATGGATTGTAGATTATTCTGGACCTCGGTGTGCCTCGCCGGCTTCGCCTTGCTTGGCCAAGGGTTAGTATCTCGGAACCCCTCGCGAGCCTCGGGGCTCTTCCTTCGCGCTTACCCTCCTACCCCAACCCCCGACTCTCGTCCTGCTTCCTTACGTGCTTTCCAGGTTTCTCGCAGTCTATCTCAGAGACTATGCAACCGTCCGACCAACACCGGCTCATCCTTTTCCTATGATGCTCCTTTCCCTCCTTACCACCCTACGCCCAACACCCCTTCCCTTGTCTCTATACATTCTCATTCTCTTCTTGCTTCGACTCTGGCATCCCGTGTTATTCCCCATCTATCTATCTTCGCTCTCCCTATTCGTACCTCTTGTCTATCTCCACCTATTCCTCATGGACAACATCGGCCACCTTCTTCGCCTTCACATACCCCATCGAGAGGTGCCCTCGTATAGTTCTGCTAGCAACCATCCTACGACACGATGTATAGTGCTGTATATATACATATATGTCATGTATAGACTATACAGTCCGGAACTTGAGTTCCGTTGGCCAGCACTCCTTCCTTGCTCCTGTTCGAAGCGGTTAGGCGTCCATCCTTTCTCCGACCCTCTCTCTCTATTCTGGTCCAGCAGCGCCACCACAACTCCTTCGCATGCCTTCTGCAATAATTCCACGTTGTACGAATTTCCCAGTTTCCAGGGTGCATTTACATGTAGGGTAGAGTCGGGAAATATGAACCAGATTGGTACGAAGGATTTGGAATTTTTCGTCAATATTCCGTTGCTCGATCATTTTTATCGTGCAACAGTTATGTTTATTTTGTTACCTTTCGCAAGAATTCCAAGTTGTATGAATTTTGCAGTTTTCAGGATACATTTGCATGATGAACCAGATTGGAACGAAAGATCTAGAATCGTCGCTCGACCATTTCTTATCGCGCAAAGGTTATTTTTATTTTGCTGGTAACTAGAGAAACGCTTTATCAGAATATATTTTTTATAATGCAAAAAACAGTATAAGATCTTGATTTTCTCCTATGAGCCGAGCTAGACAAAAGAAAATACACAAGGAAAAAACATCTATGAAATTTCCAAATTTCGAAGTCTGTAGAATCGTATATGCCTCAAAAATGAAATTAGAACTTGGATCGTATTTAGCAAAGGCAGAAATCTTTCGGTGGTTCATAATTCCTAACTTTATTCTATATCGTACTGGCTATTCGAGCAACCTCCTTAAAGCTCTTCCTCCTTGACGAGAATCCTCGAACCACCCACCCACTGCTCCTATACCTCCTTCATCTTAATCGCAGCAACATCGCCATCACAGCCATCGAACCAGAGTCCCGAGAGACAAGGAGAGAGGAAGCAATAGACAGAGACAAAACGAACGATGAACAGCATGTCTGGATTTTACAGCGGATGTACGCTCAAGATACCGATATTTCGATAAACCAGAGAGATTCTAGCTCCCGAGGCTTTTGAGAACCCTACAACGCGTATATCGACTACAAGATTCTCCAGTAAAAAATTAAAAACACGTTCTAAGCAATATCAAAATTAATCCAGATTTATTAATTTTATCCTAGACATTCGCTTTAAGCTTTTCACCCGAGAATAATTGAAAATTATTTAATTCGTATAAATACAAATACATTCATACTTTTTGATATTCATTAGCTCGAAAGATTCGCAAGTAAAAATATTCTCCATTACTCGCACACCTAGCGTGACATTTTTTTCTTCGTCCCTGTCCTCCCTCGCCCCAAAGTTCCCGTACTACTTAGTCCTCGTCACAAGCGAGTCCGGCAGTACGAGTGGTATTTGCAGAGAGATGTAGCCATGCGTTAATAACGACTGTTAATGACAGGTGTTGTCGCAGAGTCTCTTCGTGTATCTCCACGTTCCCTTTTTTTTTTGTCTTTTGCTCGAGGTTCTCTGGCGACCATTGTTCAGGAGCATTGTTTTCCTCTTCTATATCTCGACGTATATACACTCCTATACTCCCTGTTTCTAGGCTCTACGTGCTATGGTACAGGTTCTCTGCCTTTCCCTCTCACTCTCTCTCTCTCTCTCTCTCTCTCTCCCTCTCTCTCTCTCTCTCTCTCTCTCTCTCTCTCTCTCTCTCCGCTCTCTCTCTCTCTCTCTCTCTCTCTCTGTCTTCTAACGCGTTCTCAAAACTAGATTGCGCCATGAGACACGCAGTGTGCACAAATGCACGACGAATACTATCGCGTTAAAACAAGCAAAGATATATGTGGGTGAGTGCAATGATTCTTGCGGAAGTCGGCGCGTTTGCCACAACTCATCACGAGCCGATGACTTACCCCTACACCACTTGTCTCTTAATACTTGATTTCTCTGAAACTATCAGGGAAAGAATCATGCTGAAAACAATCCTTACAAAATGAAAATTATTATAATTTATGTTATTTTTTTTTATTATTTTTTTTTAGGAAACTAGAATTATACAGCGACGTACGTCTAGCAGGGGCGAAAAGAACACTTTTTTTAGTAGCGATAACAATAGAAGGTAATAAAAATAAACAGTATACTTTTAAAGTTTAGAAAAAACATTATTTCACTTTGTTTTTACAAAAATTACTATTTAAAAAATCACGTGATCCACAAATGTAAGAAAACGAAAGTTGCTCCAGGCTCGGCGTCATATCTCCAATGAATGTTGATCGTTCCGCAAAATTTAAAAAAATGCTTGTAAAATAAAGTTGTAATTACAGTACGTCGAGCCTGAATTCTCAATTTCGAAAAATCTAGCAATTTATCGTGGTCTAAAAAAAGTATAGGTTTTACGTTACAAATTCGAAACTTCAATTATTTTTATAAAATTTTTAAATCAAAATATCAATTATCAAAACAAGCTGGATGTCGCGAAATTGAATATAAAACGGTTTCTAATCACGGTCCATGAAAACTTTGGTAAGTTTCGAGGCTGCCAGTGAGGAAAACGAGGGTGAAGGACAAAAAGAGAGGGAGAAAGATAGAGGCGCGTTGGTGGAGGAAATCGTTAGAAGAGAGTTAGGAAGAGGGCGAAGGAAAGATAGAGAGCACTTGCTGCGAAGCAACAAGCTGTTTATACCTGCTCACCTCTCACCTTCTCCACTGAGAGGAAGAGAGTCGTGAGCACCGCCAACGGAGGGAGCACACTTTCGAACATTTACACACACATACACAGAACGACAGAGCTTCGAGATTCCATGCATCCACAAGACCATAAACATGATCACATTTCCTCTCTTGCTCTCTTTATATTCACTTTGCACCCCATAGCGACACACTGGAGCATACCTTCGGTTGCATTTGATTTTTTTTTGCAAGTTTATGTACGTTATGTCGCAGAGAATACCGTAATGCGTAACCCCTGAGCAAAATTCTCGCATCAAAGGAGGGTTGATACGCGGGCATTATTGCCAACGTGAGAGAAGAAGATGGAGAGAGAGAGAGAGTGGAGCAACCCTCGTGGGAATCTTCGTGGCGAGGGGTGGGTTTTTGGCAAGAGCTTGCCAAGTGCCCTATTTACGTCGATTTTATTTACGATTCCAAAAAAACAACCCTCTTTTATTTCAATATTAATAATTGCTTTATGAATTCATTACCCGATTTTGGATTGTTTCAAAGTTTTCAAACAATCTTCCAGATTTTAGAATCTTTTTTTGGATTAGTTATTTCAGTATTGTTTTTTTTTGGGTGATAATTACTCGAATATTGTCCAGCTTTTCTTTTGACCCTTCCAGTTGTAGGGGAGACCGGGGCTATGATTAATGGAGGGAAGTGTTAACGAGCAAATTTTCCTAAAACTATAAAGACTCGGGATTAATCAGTTGTAGTTCGCGCGTTGTGTGAATTATTTGTGTGCCGGACGACATTTTTACGCAGGTAACGAACATTTTTTATTTTATACATTTTTTATTTATGCTTGAAATATACGGGGTTATGATATTTTTTCCCCTAGAAACATATTTTATAACTGATAATGCAACATTGTTTAATTGCCGTAACTATTAAACAATATTTTGTTATATTATTTAATACTAAAAATGTACCTTTGTATCAAGAAATCGATGGGGTTAGTATTAAGGAAGTTCCACATATTCGGAAGCCCCTATGTGATCTTCTTTGCTTCAAATTAAGATTTCTTCTCTCGTCATATTGGATTATTGTTCTCCTGTTTACAATGACGTGACAAGTAACGAATAGATGTGAAGCTGCAAAGATTGGTCAACATTGCAATAAGATTCATATTTAATCCATGCAGAGATGAATGTATCACTCCTTATAGTAGATTAAGATTAGGGTGGCTGTCCCTATCAAATAGGAGAAGGTATTTCATACGTATATTAATCTATAAAATCCTCAATGACGATACTCTGGCTTATCTGTAGGAGATTTTTCCTCTGCGTGATGACTCAATTCGTCGCTTATCTCGTCTAGGAACTACAGATACTTTACTTATCACAGAATGAGCATATGTATATCAAAATTCATTTCATCTTGCGGCCGTCTATTTCTGGCAGTCATTACCTCCTCATGTTACATCTTCAACCTCTATAGGTATTCTCAAGGAGGTTCGACATATACGGAAGCCCCGATCTGATCTTCTTTGCTTCAAATTAAGATTTCTTCAAAATTATTGAACATTTTTCGACGATTTTTTTTAGTTTTGTTCAGAAAGACTTTATTGATAATTCTATGTAGGGTTTTGAAGAATATTCGAATTAGAAAAATTTTGGGATCAATTTTGGGATTCGGAAAATGCCTATTTTCAATGTACCTTTTCTCAGGAACCGTACGTTTAATTTTTACCATTTTTGTTGTGTGTGTATATTAAAATATTGGGAACAATGTGTAGAGCCATTTTTTCGATATTTTGAT
Source organism: Netelia fuscicornis (assembly GCA_946811545.1). Classification (NCBI taxonomy): domain Eukaryota; kingdom Metazoa; phylum Arthropoda; class Insecta; order Hymenoptera; family Ichneumonidae; genus Netelia; species Netelia fuscicornis. Next base: position 13,588,416 of record OX328015.1, on the reverse strand, counting down.
TCAGAATTTTTTGACATTGTTTTGAAATTTTGTTAACATTTTTTACTACGTTTTTTACCTTTAAATGTATTTTTCTCGGGTCTGAATCGTTTTTTTTTTTTTTAAATGACTCGACAGATCCTTTGTTTGGATTTAATTGTTACAACAATAAAATATATGCCGATTCGATGAGTAGATGTTGAGAAAAGGTACATTGAAAATAGGCATTTTTCAAACCAATGTTTATCAACTTTCAACTGAACCCAAAATTTTTCTATTTCGAATATCCTCTAAAATCCTACATAGAATTACCAATAAAGTCGTTTTGAATAAAACTAAAAAACATCGTCGACAAATATTGAATAATTTTGAAGAAATCTTAATTTGAAGCAAAGAAAAATGTTGGGACTAGATAGGGGCTTCCAAATATTTCGAACCTCCTTAACGTTTTAATACCTACCCCGGATATGGGGGCTAGTATTAATAAGGCACCGGGCTATTTGTGTATAAGTATTTTAGCATGTTTTTTCATTTACAGTGGTCCATTTACATCCTTAGAGGTTTACAAGTTGGCTGCACTTGAAGGGGTCGAGCTCACCTCATAATGTTCTATAAGTTGTTTGATTCTTATTGTTACTATGGAAATGATGACTGATGACCGATGTAAGACTGACAAATGTTAAACAAAAAATTACCAAAAACCACCAAAAAACGTTGATTATCTGAAATGATTTAAAGAATTTTTAGTTTTATTCATCTTTAGATATTTTGTGATTTGTATTGTTAATTTATAAGAAATCGTGTTACATACAAGTCTGTATTAATTTCACTGTTACTGATCAAAAAAATAATGCCATACATATATTAAATTTCTTCTATATCAGTTGGCATAACATAATGTTAACTGTTGCCCCTTCTGTTAATACTTACATCAGGAGCTGTTAATTCTAGCTCCAAACATGAGGTAAGAATTAACAACTGACTTTTTTGAGAAAAAATGTTCCAGCTAAGACATCAGTTATTTTATGTTTGATTTATGTTAATGACATAATACCCAAATAATCAAAGCGACCCAACTAATCTAACATAAACATCAAGTCTAAATGTTGAATAATTTCGGCGCTACAACTAAAAATCCAATTCTTGTTAATCGTGGTCCAGGTCTCGATTTTTTAATGATTTCACGTCCCAATCGAGGCAACACCACCTCTTAAATATTGCATTATTCATCTTGAAAAGGGGATCTAGCATATATACGATCTATTTTGCACCATGACAATTTTCCTTGAAACCTCTGCAAGTTATAAAAGTTGTCCATGCGTTTTGGAGCGAATCATCAGCTACTAGCAACATAGGTCAACAGGGCAGAGATGGGAGGTTGATGGTTACCTTCCTTTTCTTAGCTAAGAGGTATAGAGAAAGAAAGAGAGAGAGAGAGAGTGAGCAAGAGAGACAGAGAGAGAAATAAGACCAGAGTTGACAAGGTTTGTTGCGGCAGAGCCAGAGCGGGAGAGAAAGAGACGGTTGATTCTCTCGATGGTATACGTGGATATGGAAGGACCAGCGATCTGGGGAGTACATGAAGAACACAACGGTCGTACGTGGCGCATGGCCAAGGAACTAAAGACGAAGGAGCTGCGGGAACTCGTAGCCACATATAGACAGGCATATAGAGAATGAGCGAGAGAGAGATAGAGAGAATAAGTGGGCGAGTGAGAAAGAGAAAGAGATAGGAAGAGGAGAGACAGAAATATCTCACCCACCAGTGTGCTACGTCCAAGGATGCAGTGGGTGTTGAATACTCTCGCACTTTTAGAGGGATGAGGCGGGCAAGGGTTGCCAGTGGCAGCACCAACGACGTTGAAGAGAGCCAACGAATCCCTCTCTCTCTCTCTCTCTCTCTCTTAGTAAAGCTGAAAGGTGCTGGTAGCACGAAGACCATCCCTATACACATCGGAAGGAACGGCCAGGGGCCAAGACGACGTTCGTAGAGAAGACGCGAAGCGAAGGGTTCCAGCGGTAGAGAGGTAAGAGGGTGAGAGAAACACACTGCTAACTCTCTCTCTCTCTGTCTCGCTTCCCTCATATACGTTGAAAAGGATAGGAAGCTTTGGTTCAAAGGCGGGATGTGGAAACTGCGAGGGGGGAGGAGTTGCCGTTGGTCTCTCTAACTCCGTATATATGTATATAGATAATATGGTGCGGGTGCGCAAGAGAGAAAAGGGAGTTGGGAGGGTAAGGAGAGAAGCGTTAATTCCCCGATACAATGCTCATATCACCTTCCACCACCCCTGACCAGAACCACCCTTGGAGCGAGAAAGGGCGATGATGTCGTGTGAGAAGGAGGAGGGTGGTGTACGTAGTAACGGCGAGGGGGTGAAGGGGGGGAGGGGGTTGCAAGCACATCGTGGTAGACGAAGAGAAGCACGGTCCAAGGAGTCTAAGGACTCGTGGTATGCACAAGGTATGAGGAAGAAGGGCGAGAGGGAGGAAGAGAGAGAGAGATAGAGAGAGAGAAAAAGCAATTCCCCTCCCACAAGCAAGCACCTTCCAGGAACACACTGTATGTATATACATATGTATGTATATATATATCTATATTGCAACTCCGCGGACGTTCCTTGTCTTACTGGCAAACTTAATCGATATTTCACAGTTTCTTACCCCCACCATCAAGACGCGTTACCCGGACCTACGTGAAGAGCGAGGGAGTGTGAGAGAGAGAGAGAGGGAGTGAGGGAGAGAGAGAGAGCAAGTGAACGCGAGTACAGGGATGGGTGTTGAGGAGTAGGATGAGGAGGAGAAGAGTACGAGAGAGAGAGATAGAAACGCCTCGCGCTGCTCTCTCGCTCTCGTGTCCGGTCGCGCACGACTGAGAGGGAGGGAATCTTCGTAGCTAAGCATTCTCCCTTGCTGCTTTCCTTCGCACACTCTCCGAGGAGAGAGAGAGTGAGAGAGAGAGAGAGAGAGAGAGAGAGAGACACTCGCCGTTCCCCCAGGGCTGTTGCTGCTTCATTCTCTCCTCCCGCACACTCAAAGCGCAGCATCCACGCGGCCGGTTCTCTCTCTGTTTCTCTCTCTCTCTCTCTCTCTCTCGCTCCTCATAGCCACCCACATATCCAACGGCGAGGCATCCCTCTTCCTCTGTTCACCTCCCAATCGAGGCAACACCACCTTCATTCTCCCGCACACCCTCACAGTATAAGGGTGGGTTCGTACGCGCGATGGTGGGGCGACTCGCGAGGGAGGGTGGAGGGTCGAACCGGGGGGTGGCTAACTGTGTGGGGAGATGCAAATATCCATCTGCATATTGTATTACACGTCACGATAATGTAGAGACCGCCATACCTCGGGCGTTCTTTTGCACTTCGTGCTTTTTCTTCCTTCTTTTTCCTTCCTTCCTTCCTTCCTTCCTTCTTCTTGCTCACGTCACTGGATCTCGTTACTGTTCGTTATATAAGTATGTGTGTATATGTAGTAGGTATAATATATAACAACATTTCGAAGGTATTCCCGTCTTTTGGTTCACGGTTTTGTATATAAATGTACGATAGAAAGTGCATCTCTTGGCTCGTTTCATTTTTCATCGACGCCCGAGCCATCCGAGCCATCTTCGCTCATCACTAAATCGTGTGTCCTTCTTCATCATCTTACCAACCCTTCTTCATCTCTGCCTTTACCATCAGCCTCTCTCTCTCTCTCTCTCTCTCTCTCTCTTTCTCTTTCTTAGAATGTTCGATATAGGAGGACGCTCACGTTAACGAGGAGCCCCCATCTCATTATTGTAATTGGACAATGTACTTTTGCCTCGGTTTATTTATCGGAAGGCTTCTTTCGCGAACTGATGCTTCACTGCCGTTGAGAACCGAGGGAGAGAGAGAGAGAGAGAGAGAGAGACAGAAAGAGAGGGAGGAAGCGACGGCGAGGGTAAGAGAAAGAGAGAGAGGAAGGAGTGGATGGGGAGGGGTGATGGAGGAAAAGCGGACCGTTCGTTAAGGGATTATTTTGTCGTTATACTAGTGGAAGAAACAGCCGGGATAAAGGCCCGCGAGAGGATTTTGTGAAGAACGCGATAAAAGAAATAGGAGAGAGTGAACGAGAGAGGGGTGCGGGAGAGAGGGATGATTGCCGCGCGAAGAGAGAATTTCAAAGTTCGATACGAGATCCTTATTATCGAGAAGAGAGAAAGAAAATGGACAATTGTATGGAGACAGATGAGACGAAGAGAAAGAGAGAGGGAGAGTGATTATACTTGGAGTTCAATGAGGTTGTCCAAGTTCTTCGGTACGGTCTCTCTCTTTCTCTTTCTAGAGTGAATTCGTAATCTTCATAATTCTCTTCGTGGCTCGACGAATTCTAGATAGACAATTCTCTCTTTCTCTCTCTCTCTCTCTCTCTCTCTCTCTCTCTCTCTCTCTCTCTCTCTCTCTCTCTCTCTCTCTCTCTCTCTCTTCTTTTTTCCCTCTCAATATGGAAGAATCAATATCACTGCGGGGGTTTACCAAACTGTGCGTACGTTCATCGAATCATTGTCGATCATACTTTCAAGATCTGATTAGTCGAATCCATAAAGTTTTTGCAATCGTCAAAAAATGTTATCACATTTTCAACCATATTGACACGAGATTTCGATGAATTTAAATTTAAGCATTCAATTAATTAATCAATTAATTAGTGACAAACGTAAATCACCTTTGCTTTTTTTTCAAAAAAGATCTGAAATCTGTTTCTTACGTTAATCATCATTTACCAATTATTTTCTTTTTTTTCTATAAATTAAAAGTTTTTATTCGTATTAACATCACTTTTTTGTCTCTATAATTCGATTCGATTGAGTGTGTATCTCTTTCACTTCACACTTTTAAATGTTTCTTTTTCAAATCAAACGATTTAAGGATCCAGAGAAATCGAAGAGAAAATGTATCTATTACTATCGAACATTCCTCACCCCCCACTTTCTTTCTCTCTCAGTTATCCAACACATCGATATGGAGTGCAGCATTGCAACAGCAGTAAGATCTCTCCCTCCCTCTCTCTCTCTCATACACACACACGCGCACACTGTATCACTCCCAGTGTGTGTTTCCAAGAGAAGGGGTGCAAGAGGGGGCCTCGTACGGGCCCGTGAATCAATAGCATTAACCCATTCCAGGAGCAAGAAGAGCCCATCAAAAGAGAGAGGATGGGAGAGAGAGAGAGAGAGACATCGTTCCCTCATAGTGGTAGTGTGTGGCCCGCTCGGTGGACCGGACGAGAGTGAAGAGATAGAGGAAGAGAAGGAGGGTTACTTGCAAGCCACAAGGCATCGAGGAAGGAAACAGAGCCATACATAGGCAATACAGGCCTCGACTCTCGCTCTCCCTCTCGCCATCTCTCCCTCGCTCTGTCTCACATCCTCAAGGGTGGTAAAGAAGGAGATGGTGGCTTCTACGTAGAGTTCAAAGGGGGTTGCAATAGTAACAATCCTGAGGTATTTAGCCGTTCGCCCAGTCAACCCCCTGGACTCTGAATCGCTCTTCCTCTCTCGCTCATCCCCCCTTACCCCTCCCTTCCTGCCTCTCTCTCTCCCTCACACCCTCTTAATAAGAATCCCTTTCTCTCACTCTCGTATCTCCTATACGGACAACAGCAACAGCACTATACTATATGTACCAGTACCAACAGTGGGTAACATCGAAGCGACGGGAGAGCCAAGATACCGCTAAGATCGTCCGCGTGCTCTCTCCTGTAGCATCCATCCCACCGCAGAGTCCACCCTCCTACGACCACTGCGCACCTAACCCCTTCTCTGTTTCAACTCCTAAATGTATCTCAGTGTTTCCTATTCCTCCTCTCTCTCTCTCTCTCTCTCTCTCTCTCTCTCTCTCTCTCTCTCTCTCTCTCTCTCTCTCTCTCTCTTTCTCGTTTCTGTCTCTCTTTGAGCTGCTCAAGACTGTCAGGATATTGTACGTGCACATGTATATGTCTACGTATACAGGATACGTGCTATCTCCTATATGTATTCCGACTTACGTGTACGAATCTTAGCGTGTATCCGTAACGCAATACGACCTCTAACGGGTGATCATCCCGATTTCCTACAATCCTACCATTTCCCTACCCGGGTATACGATGGACCAATTATTCAAGCTGTATGTGAATTCAAATATTTATTTGTGCTGCTTGAGGGTTGTTTCTATCTGTTTTAAAACATTGGCAGGGACTTGGTGTTATTTCTGGTCCGTTTGAAAATAAATCGTATCGTATAGATAAGTATGACTGGCATGGGTCGATACGGGAGAAGGATTATTAGGTATCGGTTATCAATATTTATCGGAAATCGTTTATTTCCGTGGAAAAAGACTGGTGGTTTATCGATAGAGGCTTGGCTAGTGTCCAAAAACGTCGATAAATTTTGGATGAAATTAATCTCTCGAGCGATTTGACAACGTAAGGGTAAAGCGCGTTCAACCCTCGGGCAATTGGTCAGGGAAGATCTTAGCATCGTATCCGTTGGCAACCGGTGCGCATCTTGGAACAGACCACCCAGTATGACCACCGAGAACCCGAGGAGGAAGGGAAAGGAAATCGGTAGATCCTCTCTTCGAGAAATACCAATACACGTGTATGCGTTCATGTATGGCAGGTATGTGTGTGTTATTTGTGCAAGGTGAGAGGGAGACAGGTCACTAAGAGACAGAGAGAGAGAGAGAGAGGGAGTAAGCGAGAGGAAGACTATCCTCTCGGACTCTCGTCGCGCACACACAAATGATGTTCGCGGAACTCCGTATACGCAAAATCAATGCCCGGCTTAGTCGCTGATTGTACTGTAATGTCTGAGGGTCGGGGGAGTAGCGAGGAGTGAACGACGAGTAGGAGGGAGAGGAAGAGGTGGTGTGCGCGGAGGGGGTTGGAGCGCGGTGAGAGGAGAGAAGATCCGATCCTAGGCTGTATACGAACTACATACAACTATACCTACACTCTATTTACTATCCTTCTCATCGGGTGCCGGGGCTTTCGCGAGCGCCAACCGTCTTGGCTTTGTCGGACTATACACGAGGAACCTCCTACCCCCGCCGTCACCGCTCCTTCCAAGACGAAGGCAACGCCGGTGAAAGAGGCGATGTGGTCGTCCTCCATCCCTTCCGTTACTTCGTCCTCCCGCTGGATACTATGTGCGGATAGCACAGAGCAAGAAGAGAGAACTCGGCAATCCTAAAACCGGACGATCCACCCGGCATCCTTCCAGGATTCTATTCTCCCTTACCCCAAACCCCAGACTCTCTCACTCCCTCTCTCTCTCTGTCTTGGTCGCTATTCTATCGCGGGGAATATCGCGTCGCTATTTCACGAGCACCAACCATATCTCTATCAAAACTGGAGAGTTATCGAATACCACTGAAATTAATTCGTAATTCCATAAAACTGGCACATGGGCTTCAGCGAAATGGAAACAAAGAATTGTCTCCACCTACAATACAGCTTCGTATCGTATAGAAATTTGATTTGACTCTACTTTTGTCAATTGATATCTACCCGTTGATCGTCTGAAAATAAAAATTGTAAATTTCGATATTTTTATATAAAAATAATTCAACCCTTGTTCTTACAACGTAAAGATCGGCCATGGTCCACCCAAATCCTAAAACCGGACGATCCACCCAGCATCCTTGCAGGATTCTATTCTCCCTTACCCCAAACTCCAGATTCTCTCACTCCCTCTCTCTGTCTTGGTCGCTATTCTACCGCGGGGAATATCGCGCCGCTATTTCACAAGCACCAACCATATCTCTATCAAAACTGGAGAGTTATCGAATACCACTGAAATTAATCCGTAACTCCATAAAAGTTACGCGTGGGCTTGAGCAAAATAGAAACAAAGAATTGTCTCGAGTTATAATACACCTTCGTGTCGTATAGAAATTTGATTTGATTCTACTTTTGTTAATTGCTATCTACTGTCGATCGTTGGATAACAAAAGTTGTAAATTTTGATATTTTGATATTAAAATAATTCAATCCTTGTTCTTACAACGTAAAGATCGTTCATCGTCCACCCGTTTCAATGTTGCAGAACGATCTACTCTATCGACCCTCGGAAGATCGAAAGAAGACGAGAAAAGCGAAAAAGCCGCGAGAATGAGTAAAGAGCGGACGAAAGGAACGAGTACGTATATACATATATATACAATATATATACAGTGCATTATACAAGGTTCGAAGTTAGAAGCGTAGAATCGGTCCGACAATGCCGGATGTGGACTGCGGTCTGTGTCATGCATCACCGGCTTCGCATCACCGGATTTATCGTCCGGTCCGTTGGTATTATACCTTCGCTTATATTCCACTTTGGCTCTTCGTCTTCGTATATATATATCATAGTGAATGCTGCGAAGGAAAGATCCTGGAATCCAACGCTCTCAAAACTCGTCGATAGATACGATACTTCGCTCCTCCACCGTACCAATTGGATACCAGGAAAGTATGTGAAACCCACACACTTTTTTGAATTATTCATGTACACGTTGCAAGATTGTTCGCACTTGGCTACCCCAATGCAACATTACTGAATACATCTCGCAAAGTTTATTATTCCGAGAGAAAAATACGCACTACATTTTATTTCGCAGTAATACGTTGCTGCATAATTATGCAAAATAAAAAAAAAACAACAAAATTTCGTCAAAAAACTTTGCTCGATAACGAAAGAAAGGACAAACAGAAAATTGGAGCTATAAAAAAGTGTGGAATCAAAAAAAACGATCGACGAGGATTTGTTTTTTAAGACCAATTTGTTCTTCCGGTTCTTGAGCTACACCAATGCAACATTACTAAATACATCTCGCAAAGTTTATTATTGCTAGAGAAAACTACGTACTAAATTTTATTTCGTAGTAATACGTTGCTGCATAATTATGCAAAATAAGAAAAAAACAAAATTTCGTCAAAAAACTTTGCTCGATAACGAAAGAAAGGACAAAATGAAAATTGAAGCTATAAAAAAAGTGTGGAATCAAAAAAACGATCGACGAGGATTTGTTTTTTAAGACCAATTTGTTCTTCCGGTTCTTGAGCTACACCAATGCAACATTACTAAATACATCTCGCAAAGTTTATTATTGCTAGGGAAAACTACGTACTAAATTTTATTTCGTAGTAATACGTTGCTGCATAATTATGCAAAATAAGAAAAAAACAAAATTTCGTCAAAAAACTTTGCTCGATAACGAAAGAAAGGACAAAAAGAAAATTGAACCTATAAAAAAAAGTATGGAATCAGAAAGAACGATCAACGAGGGTTGTTTTTCTAAAACCAGTTTATTCTTCCGGTTTTTTAGCTACCCCAATGCAACATTACTAAATACATCTCGCAAAGTTTATTATTCCTTGAGAAAAATACGCACTAAATTTTATTTTCTAGTAATACGTTGCTGCATAGTCATGCAAAATAGGAAAAAAAACAAAATTTCGTCCAGAAACTTTGCTCGATAACGAAAGAAAGGACAAAAAGAATATTGAAGCTATAAAAAAAAGTGTGGAATCAGAAAGAACGATCGACGAGGATTTGTTTTTCTAAGACCGATGCGTGACTCGGTCTCGAGGACTTTACGTGCTTATAGTGTTTCCTCTTCCGAACCACCCCTTGGCCTCTTTTCACACACACACACACGCACACACACCCAGATATACATATACACACAGCAGCTCGCGAATACAAAAAAGAAAAAAGAAAAACGAATATATCTGATGGACGTTGAGCGAGGGTTAAAATACTGTACACATACGTCGAGTATGTAACGAGAGATGACTAAGGAGGGAGGTGGGCGAGGATAGAAAGGCTTTTGGAGCTTAGCCCAAGAGGCGAGTCGCTCTGCCGAGGGTTGAGAAATCACGCGAGCTATATGAATATCCCATACATATCCTCGTTCTCCTTCTTTCTGTTTCATTCTTCTCTTTTCTTTTTTTTTTAATCTCACACGATTCCAGCCTTCTAGAGTCACGCACGCGACATATCGCGCCTCTCCCGTCTTCCTTGGCGCACGATCGTCGTTCATCCGTTCTCGTGTAGTCAATCACGTGTTTCTTTCTCTCTTGAATTTCGCGTTGTCATTCTCGTCAAAAAAAAAAAAGAACCAAACGTTCGCGAGAAGTTTATACAATTCGTTTAACAACCCTTATTCCCGTTTGTTCTTCCGTTTCTTTTGTTTTGTTTATTATATTTCGTCGAGGTTATCGACTCGGATAATTTTGGATGAACGTAGAAACATTCGGAAGGACGAAGAGCTGAAATTTCATTCGGTACTTGCGATATACACGACATTATGTGGCTTCGGATTTTCTCTCGCTCGATGTTACAAAGACGTTACTCATCGGAGACGACGTCGACGTCGACGTCTCACAACGAGGACGATTATGGCGATGGTGGTAGAACGACGGGAGCGAGGGAGAGGAGAGTTGGGTGGGAGGGGGAGGGGGTTGTAGGGAACGAGGAGATGCCATCGACACGCGAAACGAGAGGAGGACTACGTCAGCAGGGAGCTATACACGCCCGATTTAAGTTTACGTAAGCCACGTGAAAGTGATATGTTCTCTCTCTCTCTCTCTCTCTCTCTCCCTCTCGCTATCTCGTACACAAACAGACGCATACGCAGACGCAACCGTAATACCGTATATTCTCGAAGATATTTTAATCCACGAATCATCCCCCTGATATCCCAGAACTTGCCAGCACGTCGTGAACAAAAAAAACCTTAAAGCATTATTCATTATTAATTTCTGTTGGCAATTGACAATGTTTATTTTGAATAAATTCTTAGTGTTGTTCCATGACGAGCTTTACAACAATTGATTCGAATTAATTTGAATAATTTGCCCGAATTATGTTTTTATTATAGACAGTAATTGTTAACAATTAAATTCGTAACATTGATTATTTTGTTAATTCTTATTTCGTTTCACTATTTTTTCAACAATGTGATAACCAATGATTTAAACACAATTTCGTTCAGTAAAATAAAAGGGCCACGTGCGTTTACGAATTTTGTATTTTACGTGCGTGTTTCTCTCGGTTGCCTGGCATCGCGAAGTTTCTCTTCCGTGAGAGCAACTAGGATGTACTGGCTTGGTTGAAATAAAAGAGAAAGAGATTTCAGGCGAAGACGAAAGAAAGAGAAAGAGTGAAAGCGAGGGACGAAGCGAGGGAGAGAGAGAGAGAGAGAAGGAGAAAAAGAGAATGAAAGAGGAATGAGAAGGTGGGTGGATCGCAGAGGCCGTCGAGGAGGGTGGCTGTCGAGGAGGCGCCAGCCAGCGAGCAGAAGCAACTCGGAGAGGATAGGCTCTCTCTGTCTTCTCTGGGGTGCTTGCTTGGCATGAGGAGCGTTCATCAGCCCCGAGGTTTTAAATACGAGGCGTGCGCGCTCTCTCTTTCTCTCTCTCTCTCTCTCTTTCTCTCCCTCCCCAATCTCTCTTTCTTTCTCCTCGAGGAAGGGAACTAAGAAACCATCCCCCGTTTCGCCGCTGGCCCGCAGTCTCTCCAGCTTCGTTCAAACCTTCTTTACCCCCGCGAGCTCTCTCGCCCACGATCACACACCCCTCTCGAACCCCCAACCCACCCTCGCGCTTACTTCTTCTACCTCCTTTTCACCCTCTCTTCGAACGTCCATCCCCCCAACCCATCTCCTCCACCTCCACCACCTCTTACCCCTCGCCCCTCTTTTATCCTCCCCTTTACCCCCTCACCTCGAAAACTCCACCCTCGCTACCTTTTCGCCGTGGAGCTCCAGTGACGGATTGATTAAAAATATAAGGGGCGAAAGTAACGCCAGGGCTCCTTCGTTACGAAACGAGGGGAGAGTTACCCAAGAACCGAGGGACAATCATGTTCGAGAATGAGCCACCCTTTGCCTCGTAGAACGAATCGAGCCCAGAACCACCGTATATCTCGCCAGACTTACACACGCACCAAGCTTCGCTCCTCGATGACTTGCCATTGTAGGAACTTTCGAAAATTACATATTTCGAAGATTTATTCGCTTCACCAATCACTCGTTTTTCGCATTCGAAATTGTTCGGGCAAGACCTTAAAATACACTGTCGGAGTAATTAAAAGCTAATTTTTTTGCACCCTCTGACCGCATGCAAGACTAACTATTGGAACAGCCGCGCTGGGACACTTTTATAGATGGAATCTCTAAATATTTATCATTTTGTGCTTTGTAACGTCTTCGAGAGCTCGATGAAATCAGAAATTTGTCTAACCCAGAATATATATTTATTGGAGTCTGGCTAACTTTCCAACCACGTTAAAGGCTATTTTGGAACGAATTCCGGTAAGGGTAGAACAATCGATGCTGGAAACTTGGAACAGGGAAAACGGTTTTCGTGCTCATCAGCCGACATACGTATGACAGAGAATGAGGGAGATGATGTAAGCTCCTATACGCTCGATAAGAAACGATTTCGGATTAATGGATAACATGTATGGATGGATGAACTGTGCGAATGTAGACAAAGGAGAGGGAGAGAGAGAGAGAGATGGAGAGAGAGCGATGGACGAGCTACCAGCTCACAAGACTCGTTAAGTCGGCCCTGGAAGGAGGTGGCTGGCAGTGCTTGGATTCCCCTTCGTTCGTTGCTTTTCCTTCGACTCGCGGAGCCCAATTTCCAACTTGCAAGAGCACATATACACATATATACGATATCTCTCTTGAAAGAAAGACAGAAAGATCGCGAGAGGGAGCGAGAGAGGGTGGTAAAATGAGGGAGGAAGAAAGAGAGAGCCTCGCCGCGAAGCCCGTGCGTAGTTTTAAATAGTCTGGAAGCGGGTGAGCTTGTTTCTCCACCCTACATCGCGCCCACCTCCTTCTCCTCCTCCACCTTCCCATCTTACCAAGCGCGCACACGCGCGAAAGACTGCTAGATGGTATTGCCGGAGCTTTGCCGATGGCAGAGCTAAGGTGGTATGGTCGTCTTGCCGTTGTGGAACCGAGCTCGTTGAGAACGTTGTTGGTATTGGTGGACCACGGGTGGACTTGTTCTTAGGGTGAGGATGGGATACCATGGAGGAGGAGAAGATGCAATGGGTCTAGCTTGAAGAATCGGAGAGAGCCAAAATCTGAAGAAGTAAAAGAAAATGAAAATGTGCTAGAAGAAGAAGAAGAAGAAGAAGAGGAGCAAAAAAAAGAAGAAGAAGAAGGAAGAAGAAGGAAGAGGTGATGGAAAAAGCGAAGAGGGAGTAGAAGCGCAAGTCCAGGCGAGCTCGAAAACGGGTTTTCGCGGCTAGATGAAGAAAGGAGAGAGAGCGAGAGGGCTAAGGGAGTAAGAGGGAATGAAAGACTGGAGAGCAGCATCGAAGATAAGACCCAAACGAACCCACCACCATTCGGCACCCTCAACCTCTTCGTACACTCTTTCCCTACCATCTTTCACAACCCTCTCTATATAGGTATACATATATCACTATGCTACACCATCTACCAGCACCATCTCGGCATCGCTCCCGCCTCCTCCACCTCCTCCATCTCCTCCACCATCCTCTTCTACTCTCTGGCCGCCGCTTTCGCGTGTCTCGATCGATAGCTCCACGCGGAAAATTCGAAAGTAAGATGCAATTAAACAGCGCGAGAGAGTGAGAGAGCAAGATGTAGAGAGGGTAAGAAAGACGGAACGAGGGTAAGCAAGAAAAGGGGTGAGTTTTCCAGTTCCCAGAGGCTTGTCCTGCTCCTCTCTTCTACTTCTTCGTCTTCTTCTTCTTCTTCTTCTTCTTCTTCTTCTTCTTCTCCTTCTTCCTCTTCTTTCATACTCGCCTTCGCGTATATTTTTCTCTCCCTCGCACTCCCCCGCCCTTGCTGTCCCTACCCCCTCATTGCCAAGAGGGGTTTCCGAGAAGCCCTCTACCGAAGCACAGAGCACCCGGATCTCTCGGTCCACCTCCGGCACGAACCTCTTTCTCTGTCTCTCTCTCTTTTTCACTCTTACCCCCGTTGCCTCGGGCTGTCTCTACATCTCCTCCTCCCCACCCGCAACCATCCATACACCGCCACTCTCTTTCTTCGTGTATTTCTCTCTCTCTCTCTTTCTCTTTCACTCTCCCTCTCTTTTTAACTGTACATCGTTGTCGACGCTAAGGGAAGCAACCCTTTTTCTCAACCTTCTCCCAACCCTCTCGCGCATCCTTCTTCTTGGAGAGGGCTTTCCATGCCGCTCTTTCTCTCTCTCTCTCTCTCTCTCTCTCCGTTTCCTTCTCTTTCTTCAGTATTTATATTGAGCGTCTTAAAGCATTTCCCCCTCTCTAGCTCTCTTATTCCCATACACATACATTTAAATACCGACTTATACATACGTACACATATACGTACACATCTATAGGTATATGTACGTATATTTACATGTACGCGATCTTTTATCTTGCTTCACAATTCGCCTCTGTTTTCGAATATATATTTATACGTGTGTATATATCCGCCCCCTCTCCTCTCTCTCTCTCTCTTTCACCATCGCTCTTTCCTTTCCCCAGTCTCGCTCGGCTCGTCCGTTTTTTTTCTTTTTCATCCCTTTCCCACCATTTTCCTCATCAGGCCCTTTCTCTCTAATTCCCTCTCGCTCACGCCTTGCGAACCGTGACGTCACTTTAAATACTCTTTTCCCCCAGGGAATAGGACGAGATGTGTACTGGGACACGAGCGAAAGACAGAGACAGAGACACAGAGAGAGAGAGAGAGAGAGAAAGGGAGAAAGCAACGTCGTCGATCTCTCGGGCAAGATTCTTCTCGCTGTATAAGTCGCGCAAGGGTTGCTTCGCGTGTGTTTCTCCCTTAACGTACCTTCTCCTTGTCTTTTTACCCTCCCTTTCTCCCAACTCCAAGGCTCTTCGTTACTCCACCTCGTTATTCTTCTTATTCTTCTTGCCTCCCGCGTTTGCCATACAGAGAAAACGTCTCTGTGGGCGCCACGCTCTCGTAGGTTCACGTTTAGCTCGATACGCCCTTCTTTCCATTACTTACCTTTTACGCACGTATTGCCATATATGTGTGTGTGTGTGTGTGTGTGTATGTGTGTATGTGTGTGTGTTTGCGTTTGTCTGCGTATACGCGGTATACATCGATATAGAGAGGGTAGAAAAGAGTCGGGGATATGAAGGAGAAAAGGAAACGTTATCTCGGTACGCAACAAGAATTAGTAAATATCCTCGAAGGTCTCTCGCGATGCTGCTCGTGGATTACCGTATCCCATGAGCTAGCAAACCAGGCAATGTCTTGTATATGTATATGTTGAGAAATAACATTAAAAACTCTGAAAAACTCATTTCACGTTACACTGGGAGAATTTTTTCTCTATCCCCACCCATTGTCTCCTCTCCTCCTCCTCGTCCTCTCTCTCTCCCTCTCTCTCTCTGTATTTCTTTCGCTCTGTCTCTCTCACTCTCTCTCTCTCTCTCTCTCTCTCTCTCTCTCTCTCTCTCTCTCTCTCTCTCTCTCTCTCTCTCTCTCTCTCTCTCTCTCTCTCTCTCTCGTCTCGTCATATTGGATTATTGTTCTCCTGTTTACAATGACGTGACAAGTGACAAATAGATGTGAAGCTGCAAAGATTGGTCCACATTGGAATAAGATTCATATTTAATCCATGTAGAGATGAATGTATTACTCCTTATAGTAGATCGAGATTAGGGTAGCTATCCTTATCAAATAGGAGAAGGTATTTCATAGGTATATTAATCTATAAAATCCTCAATGACGATACTCTGGCTTATCTGTAGGAGATTTTTCCTCTGCGTGATGACTCAATTCGTCGCTCATCTCGTCTAGGAACTACAAATACTTTTCTTATTACAGAACGAGCATATATCAAAATTCAGTTCATCTTGCGGCCGTCTATTTCTGGCAGGCATTACCTCCTCATGTTACATCTTCATCCTCTGTAGATATTTTTAAGGAGCTTCGACATATACGGAGGCCCCGATCTGATCTTCTTTGCTTCAAATTGACATTTCATCAAAACTATTCAACATTTTTCGATGATTTTTTTAGTTTTGTTCAGAAAGACTTTATTGATAATTCGGTGTAGGATTTTTGAGAATATTCCAAACATAAAGATTTTGGGAACAGTGGAAAGTCGAAAACATTGGATGGAAAAAATGCCTATTTTCAATGTATCTTTTCTCAGGAACCGTACGGCCGATTTTGACCATTTTTGTTATGCGTGTATATTAAAGTGTCATAAACAATGTGTCGAGCCATTTTATTAATATTTTGTTTCAGAATTTGTTTGCCATTATTTAGAAATTTTGTTAAAATTTTTCACTACGTTTTTTTACCTTCGAATATATTTTTTCGGGTCTAAATCGTTTATTCAAACAAATGGCGTGACACATTTTTATGAAAAAAAAATGCCGATACGATGAAAAAACATAACTTTTCAGGAGACATGATTTTCTAAAAAAGTTTGAATTTCTGAATAATTGAAACGCTAACTTAAAAAAATAATTTAACATACTTCCATTGCTCGGAATTTCATGAAATTTGAACCACGTATCAAGAAAGACATATACGTTCAGAAAATAAATTTTTAAATGCATTTTTTGACGCTGCAATATGTCGAACCCCCTTAAGCCTAGACTGTGTAATTAACTAAATTTTATTTTTTCTTCTTAACTACATATTTTCTAAGATTTGTAACAAAAATATGAGGAATATTAGAAAAATTATTGCGAAAGTTATAATATTGTGAAAGATATAATTTGCCCCAAAAGAAAGTCTAGAACATAAAAATCAATCAATCAATCAGTGTCTCTCTCTCTCTCTCTCTCTCTCTCTCTCTCTCTCTCTCTCGCTCTCCTTCACTCTTTGTCTCTCCCTCCTTCTCTCCAACTCGAATCGAAAAAATAGGAATATTGAGTACAGAGCAAATAATGTAATAACACCGGGTGAATGATCCGTGGCTAGTTTACAAAATTACTCTCGATGTTATGTACACGAGATGTGTATAAACCGCGCATTCAACGTAGCCGCGCACAATCGACTATTCGACTCTCTTGTACCGGCGAGCGTGTCGATCTATCCGGTCAAAGGGCATCGGAGTTCAAATAGTAGCGAGGCGGGCGTTCAATGCACGAATACGAAAATATTCGAAAAATTCTGTCGTATCGTACGCGGATAATACGCGGTTGCGATAATTCCACGATAATTCGTTTGTCAAACAGCATACATATTTAGGAACCATTTTATTTCTGCTTTTATTTTGCGGTTTTCCTATAATTCCAACCGAACAATTTATTCGTCAAATTTCGCGGCATTACGACGAATAAATTTGAATCAATTTACATTTTTCTCCCAATGAAAATTACGTTATCGATTTGCAAGATTCGTATCAAAAATTTCAAATTATTTTTTCATTCGATTTTTCTCTTTGCAATAATAAAACCTTCTTTTTACCCAACCAAATTCAATTGCCACCAAAAAATTTATTTATTTTCATTAAAACAATTTCTCAAATTAACGATCGTGTCGCCAAATTTCGACGCGTGAAAGATATTTTCATCACCTCCGCTCCCACTCCCTTTGTTAAAAAAAAAAGAAGGGAGAAGAAGAGGAAGAAGGAGAAGAGGAATCAATATTCGCAAAATTGTTTCAACAACCTTACGACCGCGTTTCTCTCTCACGGCGTTGTAGAAAAGAGTTCGCGAGATATTTTCCATTGAAACGCGAGACGTGCGCCGCTCCCACATCAATCATGCTATATATCTTTGCCCAGTTTCGCGGCTATGCAAAGGATCACGCGCGAGCGAATCGTTAAAATCGTTTGAAAAGAGGAACCACGAGATAGAAAGAGGAGGAGGAGGAGGAGGAGGAGGAGGAGAAGAACGAACGAAAAAGAAAAAAATACGGTTAAATAAAAAATATAAAAATAAAACTGAAATCGGTGACTGGAAGGAGGGAGAGGGTCGCGGTTGTGCAACGAGTCAACGGAGACGCGGTGAGGTCCTGAGATACACAAAGTTATGCTACGATATATACGTATAATACATGATCTACAGCGTTCTCTCGCGTAACGAGTCTTTACCCGTTTGATCAATTTGATGCAAATCACTCGTTTGCGATATACTCCCCCTTCCTCCCCTGCTCCCTCAGCGCCCTCCCCCGCGCTTCCCCGCAAATCCGCCCCCCTTAATGCAGCATCACGACAACCTCGATCGCGAGTCTCTCTTTCTCTCCCTCCGTCTCTATCTCTCTCTCTCTCTCTCTCCCTCTCCAATAAGTTCGTAGTTGTCTCCGTTAAAAAATCCTCTCCGCATGAGTCTCATAGCCGCGCATTTGGAAATTAGCGATTCGGTCAATTATCGAGTGGAAAAGTGATTATAGTACACGTGAATCGATCGTCTAGTCGCTCGAATACCGCGCACGACGTCAACCCAAAGAGAGAATGGACCGCGGTTATTGCGGAACAGCAGCGAAGGAAAGAGTAAAAAAAACACACACACATACACACACGTACGTAAAATCAAAAATATTTTTCGTTGTGGGAATTTGGCAAGTAAGATTTTGTAAAATTGGAAAGAATGAAAAATAAATTTAAGTATGTGCGAAATATTTTGCAAAATGATGGTTGAGCTTGAAAACAATGGCGACAAGAAAGACGGATAAGGAGTAAAAGAACACACACACACGTACATAAAACCAAAAATATTTTTCCTTGTGGGAATTTGACGAGCAAGATTTTGTAAAATTGGAAAGAATGAAAAATAAATTTAAGTATGTGCGAAATATTTTGCCAAATGATGGTCGAGCTTGAAAAAAATGGCGACAAGAAAGACGGATAAGGAGTAAAAAAAACACACACACACGTACATAAAACCAAAAATATTTTTCATTGTGGGAATTTGGCAAGTAAAATTTTGTAAAATTGGAAACAAATTAAAATTGTAAAATTGGAAACAATGTAAAATTGCAAACAAATGGCAAGTAAAATTTTGTAAAATTGGAAACAAATTTAAATAAATTTGTTTTTCATTCTTATACACATATTTATGTACAAAATATTTTGCAAAATGATGTTCGATCTTGAAAAAAAATGGCGACGAGAGAAAGACGAACAAAGAAAGAGATTGATTGATTGATTGATAGAGTTTTATTATACCGTAGCATTGCTATAGGGTAACATTACAGAATAAAGCACAATGTAAAAGTTAATACTAAGACTAAGAATAATACAAAAATAAAGATAGACTAAACTAAAGATAGAATGTTGATGAGAAACATAGCAATCATAAGTAAGACTAAACATAAGGGTAAAAATAGAAATAAAAGTAAAAATAAAAATGAAAATAACAGTGAAAACAAAAATGAAAATAAACTAAAAATAAACTAAAAATAGCATAAACAGAACCAAAGATGGAGAATTTCCATGGCGGTGCTTAGCGGCAGAAGCACAGATAAAAAATAAAACATAAACGAGAAACTAACATGAAGAAAAGTAGATAGCAAATAAATGAGAATCTATGACCTTAACTCGAGAAGAACGTAACAACCAAAGGACGAAAGCACAGAGTCTGAATAGGAAAACACCATTAATCAGATTAATGAGTATATTGCTCAGTTTATTGCTCGCTCTGCTCAGAGATCAGGAGGTACTCCATAAGGCTACTCTTGAACGTGTCTAGCGATGACAATTCCTTAATGTCAGACGGAAGTGACCGCCAGAGGTACGCAGCGCACAATCGAAATGAATGCTGGAGGGTGGTTGTCCTATGACATGGGATGTGAAAGACCGGTTGTTCGGCCAGTCTTTCCGACCTTCTGATGCCCTGCAGTGCCCTAGGCAGCAGCTCATCCAGGTACGGCGGGACGCGTAAGAACAACGCTTGGTAAATTGTGATCGCTAGAAAATAATTGCGGCGCCCTTTCACAGATAACCATTTTAATCTATGACGATATGGGGAGATTCTCACGTCACGTCGCAGGTCAAAGATGTACCTTATGCAACAATTTAGCAACCTCTCCAGCACACCGTTCAGTTCTGCCGTGATGTCATGATAGACAAGGCAGCAATAGTCGAAGTGAGGGAAAATCAGTGTGGTCACTAATTTAATTCTCACCTCGGTTGATAGCGACCCCTTATGGTACTTTAGTCTGTGCAGTGTAGCATGCACTTTTTGCGAGACGGCAGAAATATGCTTCCTCCACGAGAGGTCTGCCTGAAATATAACCCCCAAGTTCCTTGCCTCGGTGACATACGGCAGGTGCGCCCCATCTAGAGTGATGGGGGACAGCTCACCACAGAGAGAGAGAGAGAGAGAGAGAGAGAGAGAGAGAGAGAGAGAGAGAGAGAGAGAGAGAGAGAGAGAGAGAGAGAGAGAGAGAGAGAGAGAGAGAGAGAGAGAGGGAGAGAGAGAGAGAGAGAGACAGGAAAAGAGTCGATGTAGACAAAAGGAGGAGAAAGTTCAGAGGGCATGTCGGCTTGCCGTATACCTCCACCTACTGTATAGTCGCGCGATCACGGTAGCACACGCCGACAGAACCTCGAAAGAGAGAGGTGGAGGGAGTAAGGCAAGAGGGATAGACGATGCTAATTCGACGTTCGGCCATTATTATGAAAATGAAAAAAAAAACAAAAAAGAAAACGTCCCTCGCGAATGCGAATAATGAAGATGATACCGATGAGAGCTGTGCCAACGAGAGATTTATCGACGTAGGTACATAATACATGTGAATACAAAGTTTTCTCTCTCGTCGAGGTTGTGATATAATACCGAAGGAGGCGAATTCTTTGGGGCCACGTGAGAATGATTGGGATGTCGTGACCAGGGCCCTCGAGACTCTCGAATAAAGAAAGAGAGATAGAGATAGCAAAAGTCAGACAGAGAGAGAGAGAGAAAGAAAGAAATAAAGAGAGATAGATAGACAGAAAGATAGATAATGCATGCTATGCCTGGATGGCAGAGATCTCATCTCCGCATTTCATACTCGCATATGATGATTGCAACACATACTTACACATACACTCGTTGAAACGTGTACGTGAATTTATACTTTGTTACCTACACACGTGTTTGTGTGGCAGGAAGAGTTGGCCAAGGGATAAAAAGGTCGGAGTGAAAAAGATTGTGAGGAAGGTATCGAAGCGGTCCAGGCTAAGAAGAAGAAGAAGCGTCGATGGTTAGAGGGGGAGAAGAGGTCCGTTAGAATACGGCGAAGGATCACATACTACTGTACGTATGCGAGAAAACTGAGCGTAGAGAAGACCAGGCGAGAAAATCGACTTAAGAAATTGTATATATGTATACACACTTGTATATACATGTTCTATATATAAAACGGCATGAGAGATGGAGAGCATTATACGAACTGATCTTCGGTGCCCATGGCGCGGAACAGGGCTCGATGGAGCGGAACTACCAGTCACCTGCTCGCTTCCGGCACGCTCTCTTCTCTGTATCCCGGCCTCTCCCACCTGCTTTAAACTCTTCTCTTCGCGATGTCTCGCACCATGCGAACGTCAACCACATAAATTTGTATGTATATTATGGGACGATGATCATATCAATAATAATAAAAATAATAATAATATTATATTCGTATATATAACAAAATGGCGACGGTATTTGCTGTCATTCTCAGCGTATCGTCTCATCAACGTGGAAATGATGGCTCTTGTCTCGTTTCTGATAACTAGGATTTCTCCAACGACGACGAATTATATATTATTAAGCCGCTCACTCAGAGATATTTTGTATTACGTCTTTCGGAAACGGGGGTCGAAAATGTACAAGTATTAGGTAAGATTGTACGATAACGAAACGATCTTTAACAATCGTAATTTTCAATTTATTCGCATCATTAATATTTTATTATCTTTCGTTTTTAATTGTATTATTAATAAATATGTTTCATTGTCGATAGCGAGCCCTGTTAAATTTTCTCTGCTACAGTCAATGCCTCGAGCATCAATCCGAACCACGCTTTTCCATTGTTCATTCGTTCCAATTCTCTTTCTCGTTCTCGCTACATGCACAATATGTGCTTATGTGCTCGAGATATTTAACATACACCGCGAAGCAACGATTCTAGAAGACGAAGAAGGAGGAGGAGGAGGAGGAGGAGGCTAAAGAGAAGAAGAAGAAGAAGAAGAAGAAGAAGAAGTATAAAAAAGAAGAGAATAAGCCAAGCAAAGTAACATTGAACACATATCCTCGAGGGGAGAAGAGGAATAGTAGCGCGCGAGTTGTCTCGATCCCTGGGAACGCTCCGGAGGAAAGCAGCATGACTAAGCCCGAGTCCTTCTCTCGCGCGGGAGGCTCAGTGAATCCGAACGGTCCGCTCTCGATCCTCCTCGCTGGACTCTCTTGATGCTTTTACATGCAGGTTACTACTGCTACACACGCACGTACACACACACACATAAACATGTATATATGTATATATATCATTGAGACCTCCCACACTCGTCGAAAGAATAGGAAGCATACACTATACATATTTCCATTCTTTCGTTCGGTTACCATCTTACCCTGCTGGCGGCAGTCACTGTGTGGGGCACGCGTGGACGCGCCAGAGATCACTCACGAGTGATAAGCAGCAGAGAGAGAAATCATTTCAACATGGCAATGTAAATCGTACATTTGTAGGTATCTATTATTATCGTTATTGTGGTGATTGTTAGTAATATTGATATTAATGTTTGTAATATTATTATTAATAGCGGTATTGTGTAGGTACGTTAAAATAATAGAAAATAATCCAGAAATAATATTATTAGTGGTGGTTATTATTGATTTCGATATTAATGTTAAAAATAATATTATTACATAATTAATTGTAATTTATTATTTATATTAATGATTTATTATAATAATTTATTATTTGTATAAATAATTTATTGTAATAATAATATAACTATTATTTATTATAATATTTTATAATGTAATAATAATTTATATAATAAATAATATTATGTAAAGAATTATAATTTACTATAGTAATTTATTATTTATATAACTGATTTATTATAATAATTTATTATTTGTATAAATAATTTATAATAATAATAATATTATTATTATTTATTATAATATTTTATAATGTAATAATAATTTATATAATAAATAATATTATGTAAAGAATTATAATTTATTATAGTAATTTATTATTTATATAACTAATTTATTATAATAATTTATTATTTGTATAAATAATTTATAATAATAATATTATTATTATTATTTATTATAATATTTTATAATGTAATAATAATTTGCATAATAAATAATATTATGTAAAAAATTATAATTTATTATTTACATAACTGATTTATTAAAATAATATTGTTATTATTATTATTGTTATTGTTATTATTATTAATAGTGACATTGTATAGATACGTCAAAATAATCGAAACTAGCCCATAAATAATATCATCAGTAATAATTTCTCTGCAAAATCAAATGTTGAGAAATCGATGCGATTGCACGAATATTTAACATCAACGGTAAGAACGGAGGGCGTGATAAAAAACAAATATTACACACCTACACATACACACAATGCGTAGCTTATGGGATTTGTATGTACGTGCAGTATAACACAAATTATACGAGAGTCTCTCTGTCTCGACTGGTTTCATGCTTGCAATAAGAAAACGCCGATTTGGAAGAGATACGATAACTCACGATGACCTACGAACCCCACACGAGTGTGTCATACTCTCTGTGTGGCGAAGGGGCAAAGGGTGCTGGTACATATAGACTCTCCAAGTCCGGCAAAACTCGCAGGGGGGTCTTCGTCCACTTGGTATCTCTTGGTACACCTCTCGTACCGAGAGTACACCTGGCCAAGTGAAACAAGAGGAACGAGAAAGAAGAGGTCCGGTCGTTCGAGACATATTCATCGCGAGAGTCTCGCAAAAGAGATCTATAGTCATCGTGTACCGGGGCGTGCGGAATTGAATCGTTTTCCACCTAATAACAACGTGACGACTCGATTAAGACGTGACGATATTCATTATCAATTATTGCACCATTATATTAAAGAGATTGTTAGTATGCGATATGCAATATCATATAGAACGTACTAATATTATTTTATTATTATTTATACGTATTATCATTTTAGCCAATAATAGGTAATAATAACGAATAATTAATTTTAACCTATGCAACATAGACATTTCGATTATTTTCTTATCTTCGTAATGAATTACAATAACCTTATTCCAGATCAAAATTTATTGAACCCTCAGCTTCTCTCCTTTGAACAATTCTCGTCGTATTTCAAGAAAATTGTTTTATTATCATTTTAGAAAATAATATAATAATAATAATAATAATAAATAATTAATTTTAACCTATGCAACATAGACATTTCGATTCTTTTCTTATCTTCGTAATGAATTACAATAACCTTATTCCAGATCAAAATTTATTGAACCCTCAGCTTCCCTCCTTCGAACAATTCTCGTCGTATTTCAAGAAAATTGTTTTATTATCATTTTAGAAAATAATAATAATAATAATCATAATAATAAATAATCAATTTTAACCTATGCAACATAGACATTTCAATTATTTTCTTATCGTTGTGATGAATCACAATACCCTTATCCTAGATCGAAATTTATTGAACCCTCAGGTTCCCTCCTTCGAAGAATTCTCGTCGTGTTTCAAGAAAATTGTTTTATTATCGTTTTAGCCAATAATAATAATAATATCAAATAATTCATTTTAATCTATGCAACATAGAAATTTCGATTATTTTCTTATCGTTGTAACGAATTGCGATAACCTTATTTCAGATCAGATTCGAAAAGACGAACAAATTTATCGAACCCTCAGCTTTCCTCGTTCGAACAATTCTCGTCGTTTCGTCGTATTTCAAGAACAACTCGAGAATATTAGTTTTGTCGAGAAAGAAAGAAACCAAAAGAGAAAGAAAAGGTTTTTGGTCGTTCTGTAGGAAGCCAACGGCGTGTTAATACACGCCGTACAAAATTCTCCCTGAGGCGAAGGTGCGGATCTTCTCTCGCCATGTAGTATACTAAAGGACCGTTTCTGCGCCCATTTCCATACTGCCGCTGTAGAACGCATCCGCGTTGGCATCGTTCGCGCCCGAGTTATCCTCTCTTCTCGGACTTGTGCACCAGTTTCTCGCTCGGCTACCGCTCGGGTTAGTACGCTTCTATTTTATATGACATGCCATATATATATATATGCACATACAGGATGATTTAGAAGTAAGACGAGTATCTCGCTAGGGGCAAAATATCAAGAATTTTCATTGCTTTTTATCATAGACACAGTTACGAGCAAAACGTGCACACCTGATAAAAACGAGCAAACTTTGACGATAAATAGTTTCAATTTGTAATCGATCGACTCGATCGATTCTTCGATCATTAACAGAATTAATATGAATTTTTTCCTTTTTGGATAATGACATAATTAATCGTCTTTTTATCAATTCTGAATCGATATGGATTTACACGTGTGCGTAGATATATATCGTGTGATCGTGAGATAACATAGGGGGATACGAGGAGCGTGAAGAAATTCTGTATAGATACTAAAACTACTGCTATGTATGTATAATACGAGAAGAGCAGAAGGCTCGAAGTATCCGGGGGTCCTTGCTCCGTATTTCCACGCCAACCATCGGACTCTTCTCTACGCGAAGAGTGCCGACGTACGCGCGAACTGTAAGTCCCCGGAGGCTAAAGGGGCCCATTACGAGCCCATAAAACCCGTGGGGCTAGGCCTTCTTCTTCTTCTTCTTCTTCTTCTTCTTCGTCTTCTCTTCCTCTCCCTCTCCCCACCCTCTTCTTCTCTCACTCGGCATTGCACTGCTGTACGCAACTCACTCCGAAATGCAACGAGCGATGAGAGAAATAATAATGATGAAAATGAAAAAAAAATAAAAATGGCCATTCGACGGTATAGGAGAGGGAATATCTTTTTTACAAGTAACGAACACGTGCGAAATAAATATAAAATTATAATTTATTGATTTTTCTTACGGGCGTGTACATTGTTAAATGTAAATTACAAATTACAACGAGAACAACAAATTAATGGTACATTCCTCTTCCTCAAATATTTCCTACAATTCTGTTGAAAATCTGACGTATACAATTTTTTACTTTCTTGACGAATCGTAGATTATTATTATCATTATTATTATGTACATAGTATTTTCCAAATCGACGATTCTATGCCAATTGCCACTGTATATATTATAATTTATTGATTTTTCTTACGAGCGTATACATTGTTAAATGTAAATTACAAATTACAACGAGAACAACAAATTAATGGCACAACCCTCTTCCCCAAATATTTCCTACAATTCTGTTGAAAATCTGCCGTATACAATTTTTTACCCTCTTGACAAATCGTAGATTGTTATTATCATTATTATTATGTACATAGTATTTTTCAAATCGACGATTCTATGCCAATTGCCACTGTATATATTATAATTTATTGATTTTTCTTACGGGCGTGTACATTGTTAAATGTAAATTACAAATTACAACGAGAACAACAAATTAATGGTACATTCCTCTTCCTCAAATATTTCCTACAATTCTGTTGAAAATCTGACGTATACAATTTTTTACTTTCTTGACGAATCGTAGATTATTATTATCATTATTATTATGTACATAGTATTTTCCAAATCGACGATTCTATGCCAATTGCCACTGTATATATTATAATTTATTGATTTTTCTTACGAGCGTATACATTGTTAAATGTAAATTACAAATTACAACGAGAACAACAAATTAATGGTACATCCCTCTTCCTCAAATATTTCCTACAATTCTGTTGAAAATCTGACGTATACAATTTTATACTTTCTTGATGCACCGTCGATTATTATTATCATTATTATTATGTACATAGTATTTTCCAAATCGACGATTCTATTCCAATTGCCACTGTATATATTATAATTTATTGATTTTTCTTACGAGCGTATACATTGATAAATGTAAATTACAAATTACAACGAGAACAACAAATTAATGGTACATCCCTCTTCCTCAAATAATTCCTACAATTCCGTTGAAAATCTGACGTATACAATTTTTTACTTTCTTGACAAATCGTAGATTGTTATTATCATTATTATTATGTACATAGTATTTTCCAAATCGGCGATTCTATGCCAATTGCCACTGTATATATTATAATTTATTGATTTTTCTTACGAGCGTATACATTGATAAATGTAAATTAGAAATTACAACGAGGACAACAAATATTAAATATAAATTACAAATTACAACGAGAACAACAAATTAATGGCACATCCCTCTTCCTCAAATATTTCCTACAATTCTGTTGAAAATCTGACGTATACAATTTTTTACTTTCTTGACAAATCGTAGATTGTTATTATCATTATTATTATGTACATAGTAATTTCCAAATCGACGATTCTATGCCAATTGCCACTGTATATATTATAATTTATTGATTTTTCTTACGAGCGTATACATTGTTAAATGTAAATTACAAATTACAACGAGAACAACAAATTAATGGTACATCCCTCTTCCTCAAATATTTCCTACAATTCTGTTGAAAATCTGACGTATACAATTTTTTACTTCCTTGACAAATCGTAGATTGTTATTATCATTATTATTATGTACATAGTATTTTCCAAATCGACGATTCTATGCCAATTGCCACTGTATATATTATAATTTATTGATTTTTCTTACGAGCGTATACATTGATAAATGTAAACTACAAATTACAACGAGGACAACAAATGTTAAATGTAAATTACAAATTACAACGAGAACAACAAATTAATGGCACATCCCTCTTCCTCAAATATTTCCTACAATTCTGTTGAAACTCTGACGTATACAATTTTTTATTTTCTTGACGCATCGTAGATATATTATTATCATTATGTACATAGTATTTTCCAAATCGACGATTCTATGTTAATTGCCACGGTATGTTTACGGCTCAATTATGGCAGCTCGGTGGAACTACGATACAGTGCGATGGGAGAAAAAAAAAGAAAAAATGAGGAGTGCGACTTGTGTCGCCTCGGTAAAATTGCTTATTCGTCCTTCCCGACGAAACGCAAACGTTGTGATTCTCTCTCCCTCTCTCTCTCCGTCTTCAGCACTTTTAGTCAGCAGCGTTTCGATCCTCGAGAAGTCGAGTAAAATACATATACTTGACACGATAATATAATAATTGAGCGCGGACAAGGACGAGCACTCGTGTATACGAGAGGCTTCGAGCCAGTCAATCGGTAAATTGTCGTGTCTTTTCGTTCGGTTATCTACAAATTCTTTTCATGTTCAGTCATGAGATTGGATGATGACGAACATCAAGCACTCCGAGATCGCCTTGCCGATAAATTCATAACGCCTATTCCCTCCATACTGAATTGAAAATACACCACGAGATGACACCTTACGCCCCTTCTGTCTTTCCATCACACTCTCCCTATTTCTCGTTATCTCGATCCTGCTGAAGTCGCTTATACGATTCCAGCTATTACATGCTCGGTTACATTAGTCCCTACCAGTAGGACGTTGCGTCACCCGATAGAATCCTCCATACCCAAATACAAAAGACAAAAAAACATTTTCCTTCGGCGTAAATTTGTCACTCGATATTTGAGCTAATATTACGAGTCTACGGCTTTTTTTCGAAGGAGAGAAGGATCGATGAGAAAAA
The DNA here is from genome assembly GCA_946811545.1 of Netelia fuscicornis. Taxonomy (NCBI): domain Eukaryota; kingdom Metazoa; phylum Arthropoda; class Insecta; order Hymenoptera; family Ichneumonidae; genus Netelia; species Netelia fuscicornis. The sequence goes on along the minus strand of OX328015.1, from coordinate 13,559,759 downwards.
TACGTAATCTTCTAATAAATTGGATTATCGAGAATCGAAAATTGTTCCGGCGAATCCCAAAATATCCCCGCGCGAATCTTCTACTCCGTGGCCAAGCGACGAGAGAGTCTCGATACCCAAATAGAACGATCCGAAAATCGTCATCTTGTTCTCATTTACCAAGAACGGAGAAACTCTCCCGATATTTCTACCCGGTGAATATTGTAGCGTCTTGTTAACATCGCCGATATTCCTTTATTATTCAAAACTCACTTATCTCAAAATAGTTTCCATTCATCCTCGAGTTATACGTGTACGTAGAAAATTTCGATGGTTCGCACACACCTGTACGAGGGAATTCAATGACACGGGAATGAGGAGGCCAAATGGAAGAAGATTGATAAATACACATATAGATATATATGTGTATGTGTGTGTGTAGTGTGTATGAAAGAGAAAGACAGAGAGAGAAAGAGATAGAGAGGGTAGAGAGCGCGGAAAGAAAGTGGGAGGAACGAGACACGGAGATGTTTGCTCTCCGTGAACCGGAAGTGAAGTCAATGATCCCGGACTCTGTGTAACTATCGCGATTACTCCGTTACCCCTCCTCCCGCCCTTTCCTCCTCAAATGACAAGAAAATTCCTTCGAGTTTCCGTCTCATCGAACCTCGACATCCAGCCACCGATTTTTAAATATTCCGTCTGCCTGTTATAGAGTTAACGCGTAAATCACCAAAAATCCGTCGGATTGAAGAAGAGGTTATGCAAATAATCGACGAATGGACAAAAATTAATTCGTCTCGCGGAGAGACGAATTAAATTGCCGTTTGTAACAACTATGTCGGTGATCCATTCGCTGCGACGAAACAGAAAGCAACGTACAGTTGAGTCGCACGGGGTAACATCACTCGGTGTATCGAGCTCACGGAAGAATCGAAATATTTGCTCAACCGTGAATATTTCTCGATAGTTTAACGGTATCGCGATTAATCGTAAGTATGAGAAGTAATAATTGATCGTAGTTTTGCGAGACGTAAAACTCAGCGGAGATTATTCGCATGAGTCGTCAATTAACGGTAATTAAACAATCGTGATAGAAAATATTGTAAGTTTGCTTTGACGATTAGCCAATCGCGAGGCTGGAAAATATAGCAAACTTTCGGATTTTTTTTCAAAGAAACTAAACAACATATCGAAATTCGGTATAAAGGTATTTATGGTACAAGTATTGGGCAGTGTTTATAAATTTTAGCAGAAGTGTAGTACAGAAAATGGCGGCTTGGCAGCATTTTTTCAGCTACGCTTTTTTATTTTTCATTGCTGTCTGGTTGAAATAATAATTGCTGCAATGTCAAAGCTATGATAATAAACCAAAAATAATTCGATGTAGTATATTAATAGCTTTGATATTACGTAGGATTTTTATTTTAAATTGATTTTTGCAAAAGTTGCGCGTTGTTGAACAAAAATTTCGACAAAACGCAAAAAAAATGCACGAAAAATGTTAATAAAATTTGAGCTATGTGATATAAAAAAGAAATCCTATGTAATATCGAAGCTGTTGTCATACTCTATCGATTTCTTTTAGGTTCATTATTGTAGCTTTGAAATTGCAGCAGTTATGAGTTCAACCATGCAGCAATGAAGAAGAAAAGACGCAAACTGGGAAAATGCTCCCAAGTCGCCATTTTGTTTAATACAGCTCTGATAAAATTTATAAACAGACCTCGATACTTGTATTATAACACCCTCCTTACCAAATTTCGAAATATTATTTAGTATCGTTAAAAAAAAAATTCCAAAACTCGCCATAATTTCCAACCTCTAGAGTCGTTTATCCCTCTAAATAAACAAAAATTTGTAAATATTCTTTTTCTGCATGGGTGAAAGTTTTGGAACGATCGCTTGGATCGAAATATCTTTCTAACGTTTCGGAGTCTTTTCGATTTCGTCCACCGGAGCACTTCCCACACTCGACTCGCACGATTCCTCATTAACTCGATCGTTCGTTCCTTTCGACAGGAGGAAGAGAGAGAGAGAGAGAGAGAGAGAGAGAGAGCCGTGGATTTACAACAAAAAAATTTAAAGAAAAGAAGAAAGCAAGGAACATGACGACGAGAATCCGAAAGATCGAGAGATGCGCGTCAGGCCGAGACCGGGAAAAGCCCAAGTGTGTTTGTGTTTGTGTGTATGTGTGTATGCGCGCGTGGTACGGACGAGAGAGAAGCGCAGTAGCCTCTCGAATCGATCTCCGCTACCTTTTAACTTTCGTCATACCTTCCCCCACACTCACATTCTCTCGCCCTTTATTCCTTTCCGATCGAACTCCTTTTTGTCTCTTCTTTTTTTTTCAAATTTCATCCTTCCTCTCTTCTCACACTCGCACAGTCATTTTTTCTTCCTCTTTCACGATTCGTTCGAGTCCACAATTTTTCCACACATGATCGAAATAAAGGATGTAATAGTTAAAAAGTATTTAAAAAAAAGTGAATAGCTTTAATCAAAATAAGAAACGAGTATTCGATGTAATTAAAATAATCGCATCGCGAAGTTAATGATTTTTAAATACGTAACATTATCATTAATCCGTGGAGAACGATGTCTATATAATAAATATTTTTTAATTAATACGAAACTATTAATTTTCTCGATATTTTCTACATCATTATTTTATTTTTACTTATTTTTAAAATTCGAGACGTTTCATTTTCAATTTCAATTTGTTTAAATGAAATAGTTAATTAATGTCGATATCACTCCCACTCCACCCACCCACCCCAACATATGTATATATATATATGATGTATTTCGATCTTCGCCACATTTTCTTATTGCACTTTTCCAGGAACAAGGAAGAAAGAGAAGGCTGCTAGCGACTCCTGTAGCCGAAACGATAAACTTGTATATACGAATTTTCCGAAGGCATTTATCTCTCTTCATCTGCCTTCTCGTGGCTTATTCCCCCTCACTTCCTATTGGATTCCGCGCGTAAGAGAGAAATATCTCTTTGATCTTCTCGCGGCTACTTAGCCGGCCTCTCTCGGTTTCTAAACCCTTTTCCATCCATCCCTTTACCTGACTTTCCTCGGCGACTCAACGCTGTACACGCATACACACACACATATACATACACGCGAATATATATATAGACAGAAATGTTCGCAAAACTCCTTTCCGTTTTTGCAAGACAGAAAGAGATGGAAAATTCACCCGAGATAACATTCATTGGTCTATACCAGATGAGCGTACTGGCTCGGTGAACTTTTGTACGAACTATACACTCCTTATTTCTCCTTTATTCGCGCGCGCAACCAAGAACTGCACGATTTTCCAAACTCCTTTTATTCGTATCCTTGCCACATCAAGAAACGCGGCAGCAGCTTTTCGATTTCGAACGGAGTGAAAAAATATTCAAAATATTTTACCGCCGGTTATTTAAGGCATGCATCAGGTCGAAAAAGTTATTAATTTCTTAAATTTTAGCGGATTTATGACATTTAGTTTTTACATATGTGTATTTCATCGTTTATTCCTCGTTGTATTTATCGAAGAAAACGCAAGTTTATTTGTTTTTGTTAAGAAAAGGTATTTGCACATTTTGTTTTAAATTGAACGTCGATCCTTTTCAATCGTCCTTGTATTAAGGCTTGACCTTATACGAACTAAAAGAATAATAGCGAAAGATATTGACGTAGGAAAAATATACAGACACGCATCCCACAAAATTTATTTTAGATTTAATTAATTAATTAATTAATCATTAGCCCATGGGTCTTCATTAATTCGTAAAAAAAATTTCAGAGACAAAATCTCGCATCGATCTTCCATATATTCGTTCGAGAGAAGTCAAAGACCGTAAAGGCGTACCTATTAAAAAAAAAAAAGATCCGTGGAATAATGTCCGTTCGTTTTACCGAAAGGCTCCAAATTTCACAAGTAAATAGCTCAAGTCGGCAATGATAAAAACTCTTGGAACAAAAACAAAAAGTATCGAACCAGCTTCCGTGAATGAACGCTCTTTTTGTCGGCGGACTACTCCTGCTAGTCCAAAAAAACGTCCGCGATCTTTGCCATACGCGCCTCATCCATGCGATACCATAAGAGTCAACGTGTTTAGAAACTAACCGGACGAGTTTCGCGTCCGTTCATACCGGTGATTATTGCCAATAAATTGTAATAATAATAATAATTCAAGTCGGAAATACGATATATTTATTATTCGGCTACCGTGCTTTTGCGTACTTATAGAAAAAAAGGTGATAAGAGAGTAATGACGAACTATCGAGTATAAAGCAACGGCAACTCGCAGCTAATAAAATCCCTAATAATGCTTTCTCGTCGTTTCGCAAATTTGGAAAATGGAGAAAGAGAAAAAATCGAATATTTGATAGCATACGATGTGCCACGTGATTGTCCTTCCCAGTTTCAACTCTCTCATTTTTAAGGAGGTTCGACGCATTGCAGCGTCAAAAAATGCATTTTTAATTTTTTTTCTGAAAGTGCGTGTATTTCTTTAAATGTGATTCAAATTTGATGAAATTCTGAGCAGTGGAAGTATGTTAAATCATGTTTTTAAGTTAGTGTTTGAATTCATTAGAAATTCAAACTTTTTCAGAAAATCGTGTCTCCTGAAAAGTTATGTTTTTTCACCTGCAATGTACCTTTTCTCGAAATCTATTCAATCATATCGACATATTTCTTTTATGTAACCAGTACATCCAAACAAAGGATGTGTCGAGCCATTTTTTTGAAAAAACGATTCAGACTCGAGAAAAATATATTTGAAGGTAACGAAAGGTGATTAAAAATTTTAACAAAATTTCAAAACAATGTCAAACAATTCTGAAACAAAGTATCGACAAAATGGCTGGACACATTGTTTATAACACTTTAATGTACACGCACAACAAAAATGGTCAAAATCAAACGTACGGTTCCTGAGAAAAGTTACATTGAAAATAGGAATTTTTTCGAATCAATGTTTTTCGACTTTCAACTGGACCCAAAATTTTTCTATTTCGAATATCCTCAAAAACCCTACACAGAATTATCAATAAAGTCTTTCTAAAGAAAACTAAAAAAATCATCGGTAGATGTTGAATACTTTTGAAGAAATCTCAACTTGAAGCAAAGAAGATGAGATCGAGGCTTCCGACATGTCAAGCCTCTTTAAACCTTAGAATTTAGAGTTTATGATTTATTCCCCTTACCCCAAACCCCAATTTTTTGTCAACAGGGGGGGGGGGGGGGGGGGGGGTAATATGAATCACACGGTAATACGAGTCAAACGTCCTTGGAACATTCATCAAAATTACGTTTTTTAATAAAAAAATTCGATTTATCGTTTCACGAATATAAAAAATAATTTTTGATAATATTAATTCATTATAACGAATGATAGAATAAACTTTCATTGACTTCCGTTAAAATAATTTTCATTTCTTATCGTAATTTTTATTCCACCTCGAACGATTGTCATTCTTATTGCCACGAACCAGGACTTCTTGTTCTTTTCTTTCAGTCCAAAAAGAGTTTATTCCCGTGGCAGAGATTCGCATGAACAATGGCGCGCTGCTGCACTGCGGCCGTGGTCCATGAAACACGCCGCGAGAGAGTCCTCTTCTCGTGGCCGTGGGACGCTCTTCTCGTCTCGGTTCTCCTATACAATATAATATTTATATACGTACGTATAGTCACGGGCATACCAATTTATATCTCTGGGGAGGGTAAGGAAACACGAGCGTACCGGCAGCACCAGCACTTGTCTGTCTAGTTCACGCGCTTAACCGAGAAAAGAAGGAAGAAGAAGACGAGAAGGGGAAGAAGAAATCTGAGTGGACCAAGAAAAACGACCTAAAGTGAGATCGGGAAGGGGGCAACGATTTTAGTTAGTATGTGCTCTCTAGTCGCGATTTCTCCGAACCGACGAGAGTGATCAGACGAGTTTCCGGCGGATCTTTGCATTTCCTTCAAAATGTTTTTTCTTGATTGATCGAGTCCACCTCCGCCACGATGTCCTACCTTCTCCTTGTAATAGCAATAGGCGTACGTATTTCTTCTTACCTCTGGCATCGTGCTTAGAGAGGATGAGAAATAAAAGAAGGGCGGAAAGTAAAAGGAAATAAACCACCAAAGGGAATTTCGCCCTTGATCGGTTCGCTCTGCGAAAATGCCGAGAGAGTTCGACAGAGTTGCGAGAATTTCTACGCTCTGGCCAGAGGAGCGGTCGAAATTGTTATGGCATAATTAGGAGCAATCCGGGAGAAATAGGGAGAAAGGGAGCGAGGGAGAGAGAGTGAGAGAGGGAGAGTGAAAACTGGTGCATCGCAGCCTCCCTACGCCGCAAACCATTCATTCTCCATTTACTCTCTGTCGTTGTCCCATTCTCTCTCTCTCTCTCTCTCTCTTCGTTTCTTTCTGGTCACGTTCATTCACGGATTTAATAACCTTCTCAGAAACTCACGCCGATCTCTATAACACTGTTAAAAATATATCCCTACCTAGGAGTCATACGGACAACGAGAGAATTCGCATTTATTTTCTTTCCCCACTATCGATACGTTTATTTATTCCGGAAACCAGTCGACCACTCTGCATTATCGACGTTAATAACCGAACGAATTATTGAATCAACAAACGTACAATATTACATAAAAAAAGCAACGTGCCTAACGCTGTTGGTTTTCTGTTGGACCAATCGTTACTAAAATGTTACAAACTTCCTATCACGTTGGGTCGCGGTGATCTCCAGTATCCCGGTGTGTCTACACAATGTATAGTTATACTTCTCTCACCAGCTTATTTTTTTCTCAGTTCGTATACTCGATGTCTAATTATCTTGTACTTACAAACGTATAAAAACTGTTGCCACGTCACCCACAATTAGTACCTTAACAGTGCGCGCACAAACAATCGTCCATTCCAAACTGTGTTGTAAACCTTGTATTGATATAAAAAATACGTCCGTACACACATATATATATAATAATTTTAATATAATAATATATTACGTATAATGTTATAATATTATATGTAATATTATATTTATTATAATATTATATTATAATAATATAATATAATTATATTATTATAATATTATAATATCATATTATATTATAATATAGTAATTTAATATAATTATATTATTATAATATCATAATATTATACTATATTATATTACTATATTGTAGTATAATATAATATTATAATATAGTAATTTAATATAATTATATTATTATAATATCATAATATTATACTATATTATATTACTATATTGTAGTATAATATAATATTATAATATAGTAATATAATTTAACTATATTATTATAATATCATAATATTATACTATATTATATTACTATATTGTAGTATAATATATTATTATAATATTAAATTATTATATTATATTACAATATAATATAGTCTAATATAATATAATATAATATAATATAATATAATATAATATAATATAATATAATATAATATAATATAATATAATATAATATAATATAATATAATATAATATAATATAATATAATATAATATAATATAATATAATATAATATAATATAATATAATATAATATAATATAATATAATATAATATAATATAATATAATATAATATAATATAATATAATATAATACAATATAATATAATATGATATGATATGATATGATATAATATAATATGGTATTATATTATTATATTATATTATATTATAGTAATATAATATTATATATATATATAATATGCATACGGTAAAATATGTTTCGTGTATAGGCGAGAGTCCCTGGTGATAGATCTCCGTCTCTTTCTATCTCTCCGTTTCGTACGCCGGGGATAAACGTCGCGGTCTCGTTAGTGTTCTTTAAATCGGAACCGGTGGAGATTCATGATTTGTGAGTCACGCGCGTTACTCAATATCGTACACATAAAGGTATCGATCTTATTAGCTTCACTCTCGGTATCCACCTCTCTTTCGTTTTTCATTCTCATTTTTCTTCCCCGTCTATGCTCGATGTATTATGTATTCGACGTTGTCTCGAGTTTTGTCGGTAAATCGAACGTCGATCGGTTTGCGCTGTTGGCTCGCGCTCGATCCCTTACTATCGGCTTCTTCCTTTCTTTATCTCTCTATCCCCCCCCCCCTCTCTCTCTCTCTCTCTCTCTCTCTCTCTCTCTCTCTCTCTCTCTCTCTCTCTCTCTCTCTCTCTCCCTCTCTCTCTATCTCTTTCTCTCTCTCTCTCTCTCTCTCTCTCTCTATCTCTCTCTATCCTTCCTTTGTCCTCGCGTCTTTATCGTCCTAATTCGTTTAGCTGTATAACAGCGGCACACGAGGAACTCGATCATGATACCTGGACGACCTTAGTCATGCTTCATCAGCATAATTGTACATGGAATATCATTTTCCCTCTCCCAACTTTTTTCTCTCTTTCTATCTCACTCTGTCTGTCTCTCTGTCTCTCTGTCTGTCTGTCTGTCTCTGTTTCTCTCGCATTCATAATTCTCTTTTTCTATCTCTCTACATCGTGGCTGTCTTCACATATAACTCCAGGATACTTCGCAACGACCAATCGAAATCTCGATCAAATATACAAACGATGCTACACGTGTATAGAAACACGTTTAACTGATAACATAGTTAACTACTCCATGCCCACTCCATGCACACTCTTCTTTATTATTATTTTGATTCACGACTTTTTCATTGTCATTGAATAAAACGAATGGCAATTCATTACTTCTCGTAGAAGCACAACTGCATTTCTAACCTAGCATTCGTATTATAAATTCTATTGTTTATAAAAAAAAAACTAACGACTCGTCCCAGCTTCGCACAGGCGTAATTTACAAAAAAAAAAAAAAGAAATGGAAACAGTGAAGTTACTGTCTTTGATTATAGAATTTCTTTATAAACAATGTTCGCAGCTGACTCTTCGTTAGACAATACGAACAAATTTAGTTTGAAAGTGACGTGCGAAAGGTTTACGTATAGCTGTCCATGGGGAAAGAACTCTACGCTTAAGGTAGTCCTATCATTATAGCGTTTCCGTTAGATTTCACTGAAAATTTGCAGAAACGTTCTTTGATATCATACGTATATCTGTGTAAAATTTCAGGGGCCTTTATCCACTCAAAAATTACGATATTTATTCTTGAAAATTGTTATTTTTCGCAATCTTCCATAAGAACCCGTATTAA